>UYRU01047464.1:0-11069 GCA_900617775.1 Dibothriocephalus latus | reverse complement strand
GCGGCCGATCCGGTCTCCTTATCGTTGCTGCCTATATTTTTATAAATGAAATAAATACTTCACAAATTGAAGTGAATTGAAATTGAAATACATCCACAAAATTATTTTTTAATATCTGCCTCCCTAAGAAGAAGATAGTTATTCGTCTAAAAGACCTCGACAAAGAACGTATTCGTCACAGTTATTCGACATGAATATTGCCTTCATAAATTGGGCTTTTTAAGGTAGTAACTAGTTGACTTTCGAAATGCCGCAATGGGAACGCGTTCTTATGGATAGAAAAATGGTATTTTACCCGTTTGATTTGACGAAGCCAATAGGCTGCGTATTAATATCTACTGTTGTGTTCCAATAATTGATGAGGGAAATAACTCTTCTTTGTAGCAAAGTGAGAGAAATACATTAGTTCGTTCGCAATTCCGTAAAACCTGCAAAATATATTGAATATTTGACAAACTACACTACTTAAAACACTTCTAAAAATTCAAAAATTTTCACGTGTAAGCTCGCCGGAAGACGTCGTTTGTTTACAAACGACTTCAAATAGAGGGAATTTTTTAAACGCATTTTTTTAATTGTTAACAAGAATAATTGATTTTACACGCCCTACAAAAAAGTGGGGAAGTGGATTTTGCTGGAATAAGCTTCCGCAGCAAATGAAATCACAAAAGTGCTAGGATTCCTCTATCTTGTAATCTGAAATTGCATGCAGAACGAAATACCCTGATAGTGTTTTCTATGCGAGTAAGTATTATAATTACAAAAAAGTAACTTCCTGCTGTTTGGACGAGTATTTGAGGATTACAGTTAGTTTTACATTAATTCCTGTGTGTGGTGTCTTGATGACCTCGGTGCGAACTTAATTCTATAAACATTCCTCTCTCTCTCTTATATCATGGCACTTGTTCACTGTTCTTTAATCCTTTTAACTGGGTTTCCAATAAGTCGATCCTGAGGACGTTTGCACAACGAAAACCCTTCGGGGATAGAACTATCGCATAGTAGTCATTACTTCAAAGATTTGCGGTTAATATGCAAAGCCGGAATAAAAACACCATAGTCGCCCTTTCCAAGAGAGAAGAAGGATAATAGTTTATCTTTTTTCAAACTTTATGCTAGCCATAATTTTATGTAATAATATCTGTTGTAGTAGGGGAAACGGAAGATTCTGGAATCAACTTAATATAAGTTTTCTTAAATTAAAATAAATTCAAAAGAGGTAGGTAAATGTTCACCAAGAGATCCTTTATAGCGTTATATTTTTCGCGTGTTTCGTAGTTGCAAATTTACAATTTATAATAAAACTTTATGGCGTTGGGGACAATATTAAAAGATCTTCTTACGCAGAATTTGTAGTTTGCAATATTTTATATGGTCTCGTGAAAAACAGTGTTAAGTTAAAATTACTTTCGCGCGTCTCTTCACAATAAAAGTTGATGATCTCATGGGTTTTGTGGGTTAAGCATACTTTCCTAACGAAGCAGGCATTTTTGAGTTAAGCTATTATTATTCCTTTAGAAACGCTTTAATTACTATGGCGAAATACAGAAAAACGAAGTACTATTCACTAACATGCATGTATGTCGCTGCAGTGCTGAAAGTTAAATGCGTTCAAAGTATTTCATCGAATTGTCATTTTTATATACGAATTGGTTTCTGACACACAGTTATTACAGGAAAGGGTATACTGCTTCTCATCTAATAGGTGCTTATCGAATGAATTTAACATTACCTCGAGCCCTCCTTTTCCAGTCCGATGAAATATCGGTAGGTAAACGGTTTCCCAATATGAAGAAGCGAAAAGCGCATTGAATACCACCAGAGTTTCTGTCTTTGCATTCTGTTCAAGTCATTACCCAAGCATTGCGGCTCATAAACCTGATAATGTTCTCCTTATGTGATATTATTACTGCCTACGAAAACGCTCAAGGTGAGCGGTTACCACGCTCATCTTTGAGGTAGTATCATTAGTATAGTAGATTGTGTATCTGATGAAATGTGAAATGTACCATTAGTAGCGGCGGCAGCAGTTACAATAATACTGTTAATAATACCGGGCGTGGTGATAGAGGTGGTGGCAGCCCGGCGGCGGTTTTGGTGCTATTGTAATAGTAGTCGTGGAAACAACAGTAGTAGTGATAGTTCTAATATTTATAACAATAATAACAGCGCTTCTTACATCGTCAATAGAAATGTTGGTAGTGACAGAAGGAATCAATTCATCTTGCTTCTTTTCCTTCTCTAAAAAAGCAGCTTCTCGAGAGCAAGCCAGCGCTTCCTGTGCACAGACTGATAAAGAGAGTACTCAGATGGAAGATGCTCCAAATTCCAACTCCTCAACGCCGCCTCTCCATTCACAAGCCAAGTCCGAGGCTACCGCTACGGGTCTGGCGCCACTGACAACCACAGGCTCCGGCGGTAGCACCAGCAGCGGCACCGGCAGTCGAATGTCGCTACCCTCTGACCTACAACTTTCCACCGCCCGCGGGGACAAAGCGGAGAAAACGATGGTGTTGGCCGCATGTGATATTCCAACCGGACACTCCTGGGGTCCTTTCCATGCCATTAATCAGTGCGTAAGACGCAGCAGTCCCAGTCCACAGACCGACACCACAATCAAGCAGATTACAATTCAGGTACATTTATATTCTTCTGCAGTCTGCGGAGCTCTCCATTTGCCTTCGGTTATTACTATGCTGTGTTTAACAAATAGTAATGTCAACACTGTCAGTTATCTAGGCTCACCGACAGATTAGTTTTCTATCATACATCTTCGTCCTGTTATCACGTACTTACCCAATTGAGAGTTGCAGGAAATGTAACTTTCTCAAGAATAGGACAGCCTTAAGGTTATTCTGTGTATTTTCTCCCCTGTCTGACTTAATTATTTGAATATAGGCGTCCAGTCTTCCCTTGAAACAATAACTTGGTCAGGTAAGAACGTCCGATCCGTAATCTGAGGTTTTATGAATAAAAATAACTAGGGTTGAAATACTCACTCATGAATTAGTAGCTGTCGTCGACCAGTCACTCAGTAACTGAACCCAGGCTGCGAACACATAAACTGGAGCTCCGGCCTGCGGTAGAGGATCGAACGACTATCACCAACGGCGCATAAGTCAGAAATGGCCACTCTGATTTCCTGATCTTTGCCAGTAGCTCTCCTCTATCATTTTGCAGAGGTGGGCACTTGTACATTAACGCAAAGGACAGGTTAGTCTCTGCCTTTTTCCTTGAAATCGAATCACAGACTTTTAAGTCAACTTAAAACCAATATATTAAGAAGGAGTCAGGTAAGTGTATATGTTTTTTTTAAATATGCTGGATAAGTACGGATAAGGAAGACGCTAGGAATCATTCTGTGCCAGCTCGATGGACATGAAAATTCAGAATATTCCCACGCTCAATTCGTAAATGGGGCCATATCTAATATTCCGTTGAGATAATGTGAGCGTATGAGTTCAAATATAGCTCTTTTTCACAGGCAGATGACTTGGTTCGAAAATGTTCTGATAGACTGGATGTTTGGGTTCTTACATCTGATTCTTTTTTAACCATAAGAACGAGCCCCCTAAAGTAGCCCATCGTACTACATTGGAACTTTTTTGGAGGCTCATGTGCTGCGAATTTCAACGAGGCAAACGTGCAACAGAACATAACATGTATTATTAGATTTATCTGTTAAAGTTCAATTTAGCGTCCCAAACAGCATGCGAAAACCCAATCCTTCTGTGATACAGGACAGGTGTTAATAAATGTTAAATGGGTGGGGCATAACAGGGAAACGGAAAAATAATTCAAAAGTAGAGTGTATAAATTAGAAAATAATAGGAATAATTATTTAAATAACCCATTAGCCTAGGATTTGCGCTCGATAATTAAAATGGTCAACTAGTGCTCAATTAGACATAACCGTCGCTTCCAAGCCCCAGTCCTCGACTATTTAAACTCTACATCATTTCTATATAATTCCTATATCAATTCTAGATAGATATGATATAAGGTGGCTGTAGAGTAGACGATTGTCTCCAATGAGGTTCTATTGGGCCATTTTAATTATCGTGCGCAAATAATCGGTTATTTAAATGCGCCGTAGTGGACCCTAAATTAAACTTTCACCGATTTATTAAATAAGGTTTCATAGGCTTCATAAACGAACTCCTTCTATGGATGGGTTTATAAACTCTGCTATGCATGCTTACTAGAGTAGTTGCTTTTTGCCCAACTCCTATGCGCAGGTTATGTGTATTATCTTTTTAGACTTCTGGCGGTGGAGAATGCAGCATTCGTCTGCAAGAGGAAGACGCATGGATTACTTTGGTCTGTGAGGCAACTGAGAACACTGCAGCCATGGAGTTGCCAAACATCGACATCTTCTTTGAACGTACGTTTCGACATGTAATCGAACTTCATCTTCTTACTAAACCTGCCGCTTATCTGGAGTTTCCTATGTTTTTTTCTCGAGGCCACTAGTTAGCCTGGGGGAGGTGTTCAATCGAACCGGTTATTGTGACTTGGACTTCAGTATAGAGCCTTCAGAGGCAGCTGAATAGCGACAGGCAATAATCCAGGACGGATGACAGTTCGACGCCCCACCAATCTAACCCTTACTACCATCTGTCCCATATTACCCAGAGCGAAATGTGGTTGCTATGTGTGACCTCTGAACTCCGATCTTAATTTCTACCACCACCGCCGCATGCTGAGGCTAACTTTCAAACTAAGTGCAATCAAGCGTGATAGCCGCACAAAGTGTCTAACTTTGATTTGAACTGGTCTTACTCGCAAGTCACGCCAGGGAGCATTAGTGACCTACATTCAAAGATGCGACACCTAGCCTCGCCAGGAGAGACATGATAAGAGAATGATCTTGACTGAAGATTATCAGTATCGAATGTCAACCAACATGCAGACCGTGATCCGAAAAATTCAAGCAGTGCGGCACGCACTAAGGAAAATAATCCACTAATTTTGTAATTATAAGTTAGCCGAACTCATGAATATCAGCTGTAGAAAAACCGGTCTTTTTGCAGGTGAAATAAGAAGCCCAACTAGCGAATTTGAAAAGCCTGATGTCTGCAATCGATAAACGTAAGGAGCTTAAGAGACACACCAACACCACTTGCTTGCTCAACCTATCTAACCTTCTAAACACTCATCCTACGGCATTATTCCTCAGGTTTTGCCTATTTATATCCCTGAATTTTTTTCCATTTTAGCCAGTTGCGAACTTCTGACTCTTGTTGCCCTCTCAACTATTACACGTGGTAGTCTGCTCCATGGACGTGTGAGGAACCTACCACCAGGAGGTGGGTCTTTAGGCTGTCCATTATACCCTTTTGGCCGCCGTTGCTGCTGTTGTCTTGTTTGTTGATGTAGTTTTCAATTTGTATTTTTAGCTTCCCTTTTAACACCTCTTTATATTTCTCTTAAATGTCCGCAGACATTACTGTGCCTTATGCGCAAAGTGCTGCGTGAAGCCTGACTATTTAAATTTAGACAGAATAAATTATGACGTATTCCAGACGCGCACAGGTAGGGAGACTAAAGCATAGACGTAACTGACATTCTAAATTCGGCACGTAATCTATCAACTAGGGAGATGTCGCCAGTGCTTCTGCGTGGACAATTTAGATGAACCGCCTCCCCCGACTGGAAAACAAAGAGATAGGCATCTGAACAAGTTTTATTTTTTTCCTCTCTAGCTCTCCTTTTCCAGTCCCACCTTCCTTGTCTCCCTGAGCGTTCTATGACAAACCAGTGTTTTTTTAGAAACTCTGCGTTTGCGCTTGTGATACCATCTTTGACCGGTTGATCAACAGACGCCCAAATGACCTCCCAAAAGCAGGACGCATAGGGGCATGGCTGTTGGGAAAGATTTTTAAGTCAGTGTCATTGTTTCTAGAGCTGAAATTAGTCTTCTGTTCTCCCCCCCCTCCTCAACTGACTTAATATCTCAAAGGCACTATAAATGGCTGTTGACAGAAGTCATGAAAATATTTCCGACCTGGAGAATATAATACAGATTCTGCAAGCACTCTCTGAAACTATATAAATTAACTGAATGTGTCAAAAGACTACAGTCAGATTTCGGAAGCTTGGGGACTATTATTTCGTAATGTGCATACATGAAAAAGGAATAATACGACCTGCATAAGAGT
Source organism: Dibothriocephalus latus (assembly GCA_900617775.1). NCBI lineage: Eukaryota > Metazoa > Platyhelminthes > Cestoda > Diphyllobothriidea > Diphyllobothriidae > Dibothriocephalus > Dibothriocephalus latus. Next base: position 4,908 of record UYRU01047464.1, on the reverse strand, counting down.
TGGGACTTCTGGATGTCACCTAAAAGGCACCTTTTCACAATAAAACCCATTTTATTGTACAGGTAAACTTACCCCTCCTAGTTACTAGTGCGTTGCAGTTGTTCTACTCAATCAGGAGCGTGTTATCTATTGTGTGCGCGTTCAGCTTTTTAAAGGTAATCATTCAACCTGCTCCCCTGGTGAGTTGCAATATAAGTACTATAAATTTGCTCTGCTTCCTCTGTGTGCAAGGGGAAGTCAAAGCACTGTCGATACAAGCGAAGGTGCGAGTCCCAGGAAGTAATTGAGAGAAAGTAGACGCGGTCGCTGGGACAAGAACTTTATTCGTCTGACTTTTCTTTCTCTCTGCTGATGGATTCGAGAGGGAACACGAAACGTCAGGCAGATGAATTCCTTGTCCCAACAAACGCGTCTACTTCTTTTTTCAGTCAAATAATGCCCATTCAGCCAATTTAAAAGTGCAAAATTTATATAAAGACTGATTATTTTCCACGGTCTTCCCCTCGTTCGTGGTAATTTTATTGGGTTTTTCCAGGTTCTTGATCCACTCAGCCTTAACAGGTTTTGGTTTCACTTGGCTGCATTTGACGACTCACTGAGCATTCAGGGAGCAATGCTAAATTCTAAGCAATTTGAACTAGATATTACGTTACTGTATCGACTTAAGCATTGCTTCGGTGGGAGTCAATCTGTCTTGTTGCCAGTAAGCTAGTTTGTTACGGAGTTCAATCCTATCTCTATATGCAAGCTTCAGTAAGTGCGGCTCCAAAAGCTGATAGCATGTATATCACAGTATAAGAGCACAATGAACTTCAGCACAACTAAGTGCTCTTAAACACGTCGAATAATGGAAGTTTGAACTTTTCTGTTCCGAAGACTGTTTCTTGAAGAAAACTTCGAGGTCTAACTTGCTTTACATCCACTTTAAAGTCTAGAACTCGCGGAACTCTTTTTGTTTTGTGTTGCTAGTGTAATTCATTAAACTAATGATAATCAATTGCTAGAGTTGAAATGTGCATACTTGGCTTTGGGACCTAACAGAAATGCCATTCGCTGGAGAACTAAACAAGCTTATAAATCCCAACGAAATCTTCTTGCTATTCTATGTTGAAAAAGGGGTTGCTGGAGCTACGCATCTGACAAGTCTTTTTTACTCTCAAAATAAAAACTCATTATTAGCTGATATTATATTTCAGCAGGTTTCTAAAACCACGAAACCATTAAGCGAATATAAAGTGTAGGAATACATGATGGAGGCCCCCGTTACTTGTTCTCATGAAGAAACGTTGATCGCCGATAGGAGCGAATGTGCGCGTTCTAGAAAACAGTTCAGAAAACGGAGATGTGATTGCATTTTTGTTTTCTGAAGCGTTGACTGTTAAATTCCGGCTTCACATCCCCTTCTATTCTCAACCGAGTTTACCGGACAGGCTATTAGCCAGTTTCGACCAATCGCCTTTGTCCATAGCATTACTCTATCATTGCCTTTTATTTGTTCGCCACCATTCGGACATTACTGTTGCTGCGCATGGGTACAGTATAGGCATTGTAGTACCGGCAGTATGAATAGAAAGGATCATAGTTTTGTGAAAATGTTTATGTCAATAACACAGACTGATCCTTATCTGACATATTTCGTGAAGTAGCCCTGTCGGCCATCACGGACTCGGTAGCGCAGGGTTGAGAGAAGACGTCATTGAACTGTCAAAACCATATACTCACAGCTCTTTGTAGTGAAGGTTATTGCCGATAGAAGCGAATACACCTAGCAACAACTCTGACGACAGCGAACATAATGGTCGTGCGATTATCAAGCCCGCATCCGAAACGGATAACGAAATCGCGGCAATTAATGACTAGAAAGCAAAGTGTCAAGCCATTACCGCCCCAATTAAGACCCCAAATGATGCGTACAGCAGCTGATGCTTATGATACACATGCGGATGGCCGCATGCATGTATCACACCATTTTACGGTGACCTACTATTAAGGATTCTTTACAGAATCCGAAACGTCAGGAAAATAAAATTCTTGTTCCAGTGATCGCATTTTATTCTTCAGTGAAGGCTATGCCAGTTTGAGTAGTCGGAGAACCTCCCTGCCACCACTACTGTTTTAATCTCTGCTTGTAGTTCTACGAAGAGCGTAAAGACAGACCGTACTTATCTCATACGTCGTTTCGGTCGCCAAAAAATAAACGATTGCCTAGTTATTCCAATTTTTGAAAAACTGTCCCCCTTTAGAAAGTCCTTTGTCCAGACGCAGATGTAACTTGGATTTTCACTGCCGAATTGCGTCGATACGCAGAATTTTTCGAATTTACTTTTACCGCGCAATCGACCGCTTCTAAATGGTTCCATGGCACAACTATCTCAAATGAATTATGTTGTCTTATTTCAGTTTGATCCGGTTCACGTGTAACAACTGTAGCCTGATGTGTCGCCTTTCATTCACGTTTCCCTCTACAAATAAAAGTGAAATAGCGATACCAATAAAGAAGAATTTGAAGTGCAGCTGCTCAGACCTTTCGGTTAGCTGTAACATGCTCCTACTTAGGCATTAGTTATAGCATGAACACCTCCAGACCTGCACGGACTCTGCTCTTCTAAGGTTTTGAAGCTGTCTGAAATGCCAGACTAGAAGCGCCTCAATGAAATACACTGTGCGTGCAGTCGCTGCAGAAAAAATGTAAGATAAATGCTAATTATTTACTATACAACAACTATAGGAAGCTCAGGTTTACTCGGACGGGAATTGAAGAGCATCAGCAAAACAACGCACTTCCAAAAGCCCAGACACCTGATTGGCTACGTTTTTGCCGTTGTAGGCCGCAAGTACTAGGGATTCCAATCAACATTGGGTACCCCAGCGTTCCATACTAGCTGATTACCTTAGACACAACTGTTCATTGACATTTTAGGTCTAACCTTAAAAATGCATTGTCTGGGCATTTAACTCCAAGTGTTGCACTTGATACTGTCGGAAATTATAAGTTGGTACTCCATTATATGACGGAGATAACGCCTAATCGAAGGGAAACTACTTTCACTTTTTCCCCTTTTAGCAGCGAGATCACAGTCCCCAGACCTACTTCTGACAATGGGTCAGCCCCAGGTCAATCCAGGAGCACCAAAGAGGGACAAGAAATGTGTCTACTGCGGAATCTCGTTCTCCAGTCTTGACACACTGACTGCTCACATGTCCAGCTACTGCTCACGACGGCCTCAGCTGATTGGTCAACAGCAACCGAGTACAGATTCGATGGCAGTACCCGGCAATAACACTGGTGGTCAACTGGTGAAGTCGGGCTCCGACAGTTCTGAGACCTGCGACCAGGTTGTCCCTACCAACGCACACCCTGGTACATTCAGCTTTCATATACACCTAAGCAACAATTTCTGGTTATTAAAAAGTACAAATATTGCACACTGAAACTATCAACACGTCTCGCCCGCCCTCCTGCCCCGTCAAACCCCTCCGGGGACGGTACACTAGTGAGAGAATTATATCTTTCAGAAAGTCAAGTTAGGCAAACGAACGTTTTCGATTAATTCATCATCAGTAATATAAAGGAGGGTAGAGTTAACGAAAGTTTTAAGTAAACCAATCAGTAGTAATTAAGGGGAAAAGGGGGAGAGAAAGGTAAAGGGGTCAGATTCTAGTCTTAATTCGGGACCAGAGAATGAATTATATCTTTTCAAGTTGATCCCAAGAAGGTGTGCGATCATCCACCCTTGTCTCCAAATGAATATGCCCTTGGCGGTGACACCTAATTGGCTATTTGATGGATCTATCGTTGCGCCTTAAGTTAATAGGCAAAATCCTTGCCGCCGCCATCTTTAGGTCCGGTTCCGTGTGAGGAGGGAAGAAGCGATGCGTCGAAAAGGAGGAAAAGTGTATTCTGTACAGAGGTAATGTAGAATAGGTTTGAAGCATTTGGCAGTCGGACGAGTGTAAAATCACCCACCAGGGAAAGTGTGAGAGCGCGGGAGTCATCACAGCGTCTACAACGAGGTCATGTGTGAGTCAGTCGTAGGGAGATGATTGGCCAGACCGGAGTGGAGTAGGCAGGTATCGATGCTCGCGCACTTGCTAGCAGTCGTGAGTGCGCGTACACTCGGAGTTGGGTCAATACAGATCCACCCTCCACTATTTTACCCCAGTGAACATCTTTCATAGCCTGACACCTCCCTATATATGATCCTCCGGCAAGCTATCCAGTTATTCTAGACATTTAGTCCTACAAAGGATAATTTTCAATGGCTAGAAAAGCCACGAGAAAAAGTTTGAACACTTATCAACTTCCCGGTTCTTTTATACATCAACGTTTCTGATCAAAGTAAACCCAACTTGGAAATTGTTATTGATAAACAAGAGACGGTCATTTATCCACCTATCAGCCTATGTTTTTGCCCATTTAGCATTCGTGTGGACGGACTCTACATCACGCCAAGGTCCCGGTAAACGCACATTTACCTCATCGAGTGGTTGCGGAGTCGCCAATGCATCACAGCCGACATCTCTTGGTTTCTGCTTTCCACGAAGCCCCCGACAATGCGAGTCCCCTCCTGGAAAATTAGGACTCCCTCCCTCCATCACAGTACCATCCGAATTTAGTAGCGTTCCCCTAAGCAGTGCTTCAGCCACTCCTGTCAAGTCAGTTCTCCCTAGTCCTTTGAACGCCCATTTCTCCGGTTCAGTCACTCCGGCGGGTCTGTTTGCCGACGTCGACGTTACTGCCTCCGGCCTAGCAACTCTGGCTGCGTTGGCTTCCCTTGGCGGTCGGCTACAGGCCTCTTCAGCTTATGCGCCCTCATTGACACCGTCTGCATTTGGCCACCAATTACACTCAACACAACACTCTCCCATAAACGCCCCCGCACAAACTTCCTGGCCTTCACGTGAAAG
>UYRU01047425.1:0-11120 GCA_900617775.1 Dibothriocephalus latus | reverse complement strand
TAAACTTCGATCTGTGCCTGTGGACCTTCAATATACTGAGCCACTTCAATTTAAAAAAAATTTATGGGAAAATTAAAACGCTGCATTAGACCACGGTGTCGGAAGAGGGTGTCTAGAGGCGCCTGAATCTACAGCTAAAGAAGCAGAGGTCTCCTTCTCCGATAAGCCTGCCGAAATCCAGTCTCCTTTTCGATAACACCTTCGTCCTTCCCTTCCGATCCAGGAAATGCCAACTATACTGAGTTAACTCAATTTTGGAAAATTCGCGGCCTCGGTGGGAGTCGAGCCCCCACAGCAGGGAAGGCTTTTGCGTAGCCAACGCTCTACCATTGAGCTACGAGGCTCACTCTGAACTTAATCACATTTGGATCGATTTTACCCGCCCAACTTACTGCTAGTATGGAATCTGCCATTACGAAACAACTATCTTGCGCGTTGACTCGTGCCAGTGGCAGCTATGGGGCCACATCCACGCCCAAAATCATGGTTAGCATGATTTTCCAGTGATTAAAGTGGGGTATGGTGTAGACTGCTGGACATATCACCTTCTTGACGGCCCCAAGATGAGACTACAGTTGTCTTCCCACAAGAGTCCGAAAGTTAAGCGAGCAAAAGCTCAGTTGAGTGCCGTATCCTTTATATGGCAAATAGCAGATTACATTTTAGCCATAGTCTAAATGTCCATCTGAAACGAATGAAATCTCTGGTACCGAATGCCTCTGGTAAGACGTACTAGTGAAAACTGCGGACAATCAGACACTCCACTGGCCTGGATGTCCTCGGTGGAGTTCGTCATCAACATCAGGACTGATTTGATGACGAGGCGGAAGAAAGCTGAAATATGTTTTACCAACAGAACTGGCTAAAGACGGTAAAAGCGGACAGGGCCGACTCCTATAAGATCACTTTTTAGATGCCGAAGGCTGCTATAACAGCGGATGAAGGTGACTACTTGATTTACATGTCCAAAGACATCCAATGGTAGGCCGGCCACCGTATAATAAAGACTTTTTGCGTTTATATTAACGCGCTTTGTGACATCGAAACCATGGAGAACGTGTCACTGTCCACCCTGCATGCTACAAGACTAATGTCGGAGAAGTCACAGACCACTGAGCGCTTCCAAGGCGCCCTCAACCATCTCTCCACACTCTGTGACGGGGCCATACTTCGAATTTTTCAAGTGGACACCCAGGCTGATTTCGCACTCCCACCTTCTGTACAGCAGACATCCAAGGCTGCGCATTAATTTTTCAGTGGAAAAGCAACGGATGCTGACTAAATTCCTTCCAAAATGCTAGTAGGGTGGCCTCTAACTCATGGGCCACCCTTTTTCGTCGTTTTTGGATATGTGGTGTTAATAACAAATCCCACAATACTTCAGATATACAGCTACTGCCCATTTATACTATTGCATATGAATTCTTATAATTTTTGATGCCAGCCGCAAAGTTGTCTCATTTGCATTTCTGGTTGGATAGTTTCCCGCGATTACTCGAGTGGCTGAAATCGTATCCGTAGAAAAGGCTACTGCTTAAAACACCACGGAACGAGTAACATTACCTTCGTGATAAGAAAACGATTAGGAGATGTTGTCGAAGCTCTAAACCACCTTCACAGATCTGGCAAAGAACACTGACACGATGGCTTACGATGTGTTCTGGAGAAACCTTACTGAAATTCGGATGTCCGAAGCGATTCATAGACGGCGAGACAATCGCAGAATAGTAGGATGGTCTGAGTCACAGACGATGAGTCATTCTTGGAGATATTCACGGTGATAAATGGACTAAATCAGGATGCTGTGCTCACTTCCGCCCCCTGTGGTCTCACGTTCCGCCTATGCTGACGGCCTACCCTCGGAAGAAGTGATTGGGAATCAAAATCGACTACCGATTCAACGGACAACTCATGAACATCAGACAGATGCAGACATCTGCAACAGTCTCCAAGGTCAGTTTCCACAACCTCCAAATCGCTCATGCCTGGGTGGTAAATACAACAATATTCTGGTGGGAAAACATTCGACAGGCATCAGCCAGCATCAACCGATGATTGCAATGGACTCATTGCAGGTGTCAACGAAGTCCGCCTCATTTCACTAGAAAAAGTAGCATAACTGTTCGATCCAATTTTTAGGAGCATTAGAATTGGTGCTTTGGTCACCAGTCGGACCCCCAAGACCAGTTGGACTTTCCACAGGTTACAGTCCTCTTTGGTTGATAGGTGTACACCGATCAGATACAGGGCACACCTGTCCTAGTTTTTGATGTCCAGTGTGTTCGGGAACCCCCGAACCTTTGCCATATGGCTAATTGTAATGTTACTTACTAAGTTGCACTAACATTTTTATTATTTTTTAGGACATTTTACCGTAAGACAAGAGAATCCAGGATGTTACTGGAACTCAGTAAGTAACATTACAAATAGCCATGTGGCAAAGGTTTGGAAGATCCCGAACTCACTGGACATCAAAAACCAGGGCGTGTGTGCCCTGTATCTGATTGGTGTACGCCTATCTACTAGTGTATAGTCCCTATCAACAACCGTCAAGACGTCGAGCCCGATAGCTCGATGAATAGGACGTCTGCTCCTTACCAGAGAGATGCGGGTTCGAAACTCGAGGGTGGCGGCAATTTCCGCTGCTACACTTGAGTAGAGTATATCCAGCCAACGACGCCTAATGAGGCAGAAATGGCCATCCTGGATTCTGAGAAGTAGAAGACGATTCGATCGCTGGGAAATATGTTTATTCGCCTGACGTTTCGAAATCCGTCACGGATTTATCATCAGAGGCATTCTCAGCGAACAGTATCAGAAACAGTTTGTGTGTGCACAGGGTTCTGCTGTAAAATTTAAACGCACAGAAAAAATCGATAAATGTCTTGAGTGTGTTCTGATTCGCTGCGTCAGCCATGACCATCTGACCTTGCGGTGTTGGCATAAGATGATGTGGTGGCCCGTCTGTTCCCAGACAGGCCAGTTGCTTTGACCAAATTTAGTCTCAGCACTGAATATGGATTGGGCAAGTCATTTCACTTGTTGATGGATTGGGGGCCCATGAACCATAACTCAAGTTATTCTCGGAACACCCGATTGTCACCTCTTGCCAGAATTTCGGCCTCATCAAATTTGAATATGTGGCCGAGTCTCGTCGAGTGAGTCGCAACTTAAAAATTGGCATCATTTCGCCGCAAGAGGTGACAATCGAGTGAGCCGAGAATTAGTTGAGTCATGGTTCATGACTCATATACGTATATATGTTGGCCTAACGTGCTCATGATGCACTGATTTTACCGCTCTTTGTTTATTTGGACTACTTTAATGTGGCCATTGGCAGACTATACTAGTACCCTTTTGAAGTTAGTAAATCCTAGCGTAAGCTTTGCTTCTCATTCATCGTAGATTGTTTTTAATGCCAACAGTTGCAGATTTTGGATATCATGTATCGCTTGTGACCTTCCAGTTTTGGTTGTTTTGCATAACTCCTCTTATTCACAGTGAATAGAGGACTACTTTGCTCACACTTTTTTAGTGATAATTTCACAATAAAGCGTTTATCTCCCCCTGTGTCTCGCGCAGATCATACAACACATATATGAAGTGTATGCAATGAACTGTGCCAACATGGATTTGAGGGGTGAAATGTCACATGGGAGATCCTGCCTCCTGCAAGTATTGTAACCTCTTTTGTATAAATTACCCTTATCTGATCCTGTCTCTGTTGATGGGTTTGGGCATTACTCCGGAACATCAGGTGACTAAGGCTTTTGTTCCAGCCATCGGCTCAACGTCCTCTCAACTAATGCCTGCGACTAGCATTTAGGCTTTTATCGGCAAATCTAACAGGCTTGTCCCATCACGAAAAGTCGTGACTGGGAAGGTTGCCATCTGGCAGAATAACGCAGTTCTCCTCTCAGGACTGAGAGTCAAGCTGCAAAGTCTCATTCTCGATGTGCATTTCATGACATTCTCCCCCATTGAAAAGAAGTAGATATGATCGCTGGGACAAGAGTTTTATTCGCCTGACCTTTCGAAACACCTCGCGGATCCATCATCAGAGACAAAAACAGGAAGGGGTCCGAGACGAATTTAGAAAGGTTGGGTGAATAAAATTCTCGTCCTAGCGATCACACCTGCTTCTTCTTAATTACTGCCTGGCACTCGCATTTTTGCTTATATTGGCAATTCTTACCTAGTGTCCGTTATAGAAGCCTGGTACGATAGGCGACTTACCTAATTAAATATGGTCAAATAAACGAAAAGTCACGAATGCACTGCAGGTCAGTTCAACTACATGCACCAAGAGACCCAACTACTAGGGAAGGACCTCCGGTTCCATAAAAATATGGAAGTGCCAACTTAGAGGTAAGAAATAATACTTTTTAAGAAACGCGGGAATACCGAAAACTCAAACGATTCCCATCAAATATGTAAACCAAAGTTTTTGAAGCATATAAAGCATTTAAATGAGTCGATGAGACGGCATATTTACAGGTGTATTTAAAAACTGTTCTTTTTACGTGCAATGAGAGTATGTAGTCCCCGAAGAGCTAGTCATATTTCAAGTATAGCATATGTTTTAGTACGTAATGTTTGATTATGTGTTTCAAAAGTTTGTTGCGAGAAACTACTTTTTTATTTCCGGTTTTGTATTTTTCCAGATGCGGACGGTTAAAACAAAAAGCGCATTTCGCTCTGGGTATCTGATAAAGGAATCGCAGAAATTAAACCAGTTTAGCTTTCTTGCCGAGCTATAATATGAATTTCTTGTTTAGGTCGCAATCGACAGAGTTGACAACGACGGCCCAACGATGTGCTTTTTACCCGTACTTACATAACTCCGATGTGAGCGGGCAAAGATTCTAAATACTTTTGGGAATATCGATTTCATTCTGAGCAAATATGCGATCCACGTGGCCAACTCCTGGTAAGATTTAATTTAATTCGAGATGGTTTATCGGAATTAAGCATAAACTGTCAAAAGTTACAAATTTAGCTTCTAATCATTTTCCCGGCATATCTCCTGTCGTTTTCGGGTCATGAAAATAATGCCTAATTACTGAATTGGTACTGCTTTTCTTACTCCGGCTCCAGCTATCCATTCATTTCTACACCCACGGAAGTACACTTAAATAACGAAAGTCTCTGTCCTCGAATAAGTAAATGTGACATAAATTCAAAAGACAGAGTGCTCTGTAGACCAGCGGTTAACTCAGGGTAGATTCCCTTTACCCCAACTGCTAGCAGATTTATACTTTCTGTCAGGTTACGCGTAACTTTCAGTATGTAAATTTGACAAACAGGCATCACTTTTGAGCTAAACCACCCATGTATTTATTTTATTTCCCCGATGCACTGTCTATCCCTGATTAATATGATTGGCTGATAGAACTTGAGGTTGCGCAAACATCCCAATTAGTTTGCGTCACGCAGACTTGGCATCTATGAGCCACAATAGGCAGGACTGATTGCAATTTATCATTTTTTTCGACGGAGAGTTGTTTATCTCATTAGCTGAACGTTTTTCAGTAAATCATATTGATTTTATCGTTATTATTGACGGAAAATGAACGACTGACTATGCCGAATGAGTCTTAAAGATTCAGACCTATGAGAATGACGTGACCAGCGTTTACTGGGGCCGCTCGTAGATGTCCTCCTTCGGCAGTGCGATTAAATTGCAGACATCTGACTAAAACAATGTGCGTCTGGAATAACTGATTACAGTGACAGCAGAATTTCAGGTGTTTAACCGCTTTGACAATCCTTAGCTCAAGCTATCTAACGTTTGCTTTCCATGATGAACTTGCAGAGGATCCTAATCGCAAAATAAAAGCAGGTTATACCATTCTCTGCGAAGACGGTGTCCCCTAGTTCGATTGTCTTGGCACTGCGCTTGATGTGCGTGTGATCAAGATGATATTTTAGGTATACGCAGTAGACTTTCAAAGCGACCCCCTTGGCCCACTCCGAAGGAAATGGCATTCCTTTTCGAGATTCTGCCTGCGTTCCTTTGACCTCTAGTGTAACGTTGATATCGTTGCCTTCTGCTCCACTTTATACAACATGATGGCCCAATTTTCGAAATTTTGTATTCATAGATCCTTCTTATTCATCGGAACGTGTTTCTTTTTCTGCTGAGGTTTCGAATAGCTGGGCCGGTTATGCTGTCAAAACGAAAACTGACTTTATCGATCAGCAATTCAAAGTTGTGGTTGTGTGTAGGCCATAGGTTTATCGATTTTCTACGTTCGCTGCTTGGCCCTGCGCGTGGATTTTGGCGTTATTCGATAGCAATTAGTGTTGTGTTCCGTCCCCACGGTAGAGGGTGCATGTAATCATGCTCCCTCTTTCGGTGCTTTCGTCATGGGGCCGTCTTTGTTTGCAAATCCTAGGTTCAGTTTGAATAGATCCTTTCCTTTACCAACGTAATGGCGTAGGACTTTGTAGGCCGCTGGGAGGTCCAGATGCCTGTTGAAAGAGTCGGCGTCTGAGTACCATGCCTCAAGCGTCAGTCAAACATTTTCAAACCTGAAAAATTTATACTGTATCTTTTTTGGATTGAAAAGTCTGAAGTTGTTGAATGCATCATATTGGTTTGAATCCTGTTCCCCTGGATTACGGCCGTCCATAAATCGTAATGAGTAATGAGTATCATGAGTCAAAGTTTGTGTATATAGATTGCATTTGATAAAGTTATCTTATAATATAGTATTACTTTAAGCCTACCCATTAGCTATAACAAATTGTCTCTGAGATTCCATCGCTAATACTGCCCTATCCTTCTTCTGTTTGATCGGTGACCTTCATAAATGGTGCGATCTTATGTAACGTAAAAGCGCGCCATAAGGGGTTCCCTATAAACATAACGATTGTGTACTATCGATAACCAACATAACTTTTAGTTGCTGTTTATAATTCAGTTTAGTTTAGTTATTAATTTTTTATTTAGTTTTATTATTTTTATTTAAGTTAATTTTTACTTCAGTTTATTTTAGTTAATCTTGGTCTTACTTTGTTATCTAGTTGTTTTATTAATTTTCCATCCCCTGATATGCACCCACCCGTATAAGTCCTATTTCCACCGGTTCCGTGTTGAAAAAACCTGGGCTTTTTTGTCACTGTGGCGATGTTTGTAAGGAATCTTTAACAAGCCTTCTTTCTGTGATAAACAATTCTGCTTATAATAGAATACTTCGTGCATCCTCGGAACATAATATTTAGAAATTTCACCGAATGGATTTGATAGGAAATCCACAAAATGATGCAACTTTTTTGCACCTTATCTACCATTTAAATTGAAGACCAGTGCGTAAAATTGCTGGTTTTCCCAATGTGCGTACAAGGTGTGGCAAACGGAATCCAAGCATGTTAAATGCAGCTGATCTATCGATCCGCGGGACCTTTCGAGTGTACTTTACTTCAACAGAGCCCCAAAAAGAGAGGCTATTGGTGCAGGGTTCAGTTGCAGATCCACGAGTAGAATAGTTTTTGAGAGCACAGGAATGATCAAAACAATTTGAACTCCCCATCGCAAGAGACCTTGTCCAATCAGCACACCCTTGCATGCACATCAAGCGCGGTTTTGTGGCGACACCGACTGTGTTATAACTTCAACAATAATTATCAGCTAAATACCTCTGCTGCAGATTTCCGACGTAAAAGCTCGCTCAAATCATCATGTTTCGCGTCCTGTACGTCTTCTTGATACTCCATATTCTACGCGGATGTCCCAAACCTTTGCGTACGTTTTTACCACGTTTTCAGTTGCATGTATAGATATTAGGAATAAATGCTTCATCTTTCATATGTCACTATATATTCTTAAAATCTCCTTCTCCTGGAATTGTAAGACATTACAGATAATAAGTCGTCTGGATGCGTTAAATTTATCAAAGCGGTTTTTCCATAAATGACGTAACTCAGCCTCATATGGTACGCATGCTCATACGCAACCACTAAATTTATTATTCTTAGGCGAACCAGGTTCAGAATATCACTGATCGCAGTCCAGTGAAGCAGGAGTAAAGTAAATCGTCTTGGATGCTGAAACATGGTTCTTACCAAGATAAACGTAGAGCGAGCAAACGCGAAGATACACAGTAAATTGTCTACCTCATGAAATGTCAGGGGAAATTTTGGAATGTGCTTTCTATTCGAATATATTAATAAATCACAGTTGTAATATTGATTAGAATTCGAATTAATATGAATATATTTTAGGCACTTCAGGATGCTGCGTTTTGGAGGAGCTTCTTTTTGACCACCATAATGAAGTTTATTCTGTAAAAAATGGCTACCCGAGAAGGATGCCTTCTTCTCATTGATTTTCACTGCTTTCATATATTCAAAGGTATGGTATATAAAAAATGCACAAATTTATTGTTTCTTGTACTCGATTGGAAGCAAATTACGCCTTATTTAAAGTTCTACTTGAAGAAAGGGTATCTTTTGGCTTTAAAAAGTTTCTAAATTGCCGAATTGTTTAAAGCCCTACCGGCCGTTACACTGGAATTCGTGGTCTCCACATTATATGCTGTATGCATTCTGTCTCAGGATGAGAAATTATTTCCCTACAATGCGAGGAAGAAGTCATAAAGATCTCATTAAATTTTGCTATGGATTTGGACCAAGTTTTATCATTTATAAGCAACATTAAAAAAGTACAGATATGCTGCAAGTTAAATGTAAATTTCATGGTTATGAAAACTCTCATAATAAGGAAAAGTTTTAAAACAGAAAGATACCGTTTCTTCGAATATAAATTTGAAGAACGCTTAATTTCCTATCAAATGAGTACAAAAAAGAATATCATGGTGCATTTTTTTCAATAACATATTTAATAATATATGAGGGTAGTGAAATCAATGAGGAAAATGCATACTGTAAGGAAGACGAGGGCGCGATCTCTGGAACTGAAATTTTATCATTCAGAAGCCGAAAGCCCAGAACAATAAAATTGGCGTTCCGGAGATCGCGTCTTTTTCTTTACAACAAAAATCTAGGGCACGCATATTTGCTTCTATTCATAAAAAGGCATACTACTTATTATAGACTTTTCGCATTCATGCTTTTCCACGCTCGCACACATTTTGTGATTTTGCATAAGTTGCTAATCAATTGAAATCCGTCCAAAATGTACCTGCTAAATCAAAAATAATGATAAAATGAAAACGTGGAATATTCCTTTTCACAGAATTACCAAAAATTACTGAATTGCGTGGATCAAGTAAGAAAATAACCATTCGAAAACACCTTAGCAGTTAGGTGAAATATCCTTAGCGTGCATATCCACTAAACTTAATGTGATGTATAGTTTTCCAGGTTGTTGAATGCCCGACCTATGATGCCTTTATGTGTCATCAGCAATTGTTTTAACAAAGGAATAGCATTTACCCCTTAACCCGTACGTATGAAGGAAGGGCAAAAAATCATAAAAAGGCGGACTTATTATTGCTGCTCTCACTTATGACGGCAAACCTCATGGTTTATGGCCTTCAGTGCAGAACATGTCCAACGGCATGGGTAAAGAAACGTAAATGACCACAATTGAAAAAAACTTTTTGAAAGCAGAATATGCTACCCTATGAAGTAAATTTAATGCGTAATGGTTAACATATTTTAGACTGCGTTCTTTCATTTGAAAGTTCACAATATCCTCCCACTTTTATGACAGCACTAACCGGTCATAACTATAAAAGCAACAGATTATCGGAACTTTGAGTTCTATACCCCTGAGTTTCTCCTTGCTACCAGCCCGCATGGACGTCAACGGCTCTGGAGACATCGATTTTTCGTCTGATTTCAAACCTCCTCCAAAGTCAAAGTCCGTGGACACTATTTATACTGACCTCACCCCACCTATGGTCGCAAGCGAAGTTCATCCCCGCAGTCTTGCCAGCGCAGTACCGCTCACGCAAGGTAAATGTCTACATGTCCTGGTATGCATATCACTGCGCATGGATCCATGCAATTTCTTACTAATCTGACTACCAACAGTTGTCGGTTGTCGCACATACAATCATCTAACTTGGAAGACTGTCCAGAAGAAGTCCTAAAAATGAACACTTTTGACAAGCCCTGTTTTGACCAAATTCTTGCTGTTTCCGATGTATTGTGGAGTATATGTGCATCTTTTAGTTCAGGACTGCTTGTCAGTAAAAGATGTCTTCAGTGACCAGGGTCACGAAAGCGGTCATTTAGAGATTATAGACCTCCATAAGCTGGTGATATCATGCATATAAACAGAGCTGATGTGTGTCAGGAATAATTATTCAGGACATAAAAGGACATACTCGCAACGTACCAGACACCAAACTAACAAGAGTGTAGCTATGACTGGGAGTTTTAAACCCCGAGTTTTGCAATAGGCATGCATACACAGATAAATTATCGGATTATCAAATACTCCTCAGCTGATTGCCAAGAAAAAAATACAGTAGAGTTTCTGGCTCAAGAAATGTTAAGCAAAAGTCCACTATGCGTTTTATATTAGAAAATATTACTTATATGCGTTGTTAGACTAATTATCGTAGAGCATAATTTTGGGATAGTCCAGCCACTACAGGATCCCAGCCTTTGTACAAGCTTCGTTTTTGTCACAAGGAAATAAAATCTTTCGTGAAAAATGATTACCTTATTAATTTACTGTTTGCTAACTCATCTTCTATATTCGTATGTATTCCAATATATTTGATGAAACTTATGCATAAGAAGATTGGCAAAAGTAGCTTATGTAGTCCCACTCATTAATGCCTACTTCCAGCATGTTGTCCTTCGAAAACGGTGTTTATAGGGTTTTGTGAGTGGGAAATTAGGATACTAAGTGAAATATTCTTTAATACCTGCTATATGCATTTTTAGTTTATTGTATTTGGACGTGTTGTTGATTTATATCTGTAGATTTTCGTAATCTGTATTATCGTTTACCGTATTGCGGAAAAACCCGATTATCTAATTGCAGGTTTCTTGAATTTCCCAAAAAATTAAAATGGTGGTTAGGTCGTCTACTTCAACTTACCTGAGGTCCAACTTACCGTTCTGAAGTTAGTTCAGTATATTTAAAGTAGTAGGCAATGCCTTTAAAGACCCTATTGAAAACAGTATGCATGAAATAT
>UYRU01047417.1:1358-13616 GCA_900617775.1 Dibothriocephalus latus | reverse complement strand
TTATGCACAGCGTCTCCTGTTGGATGCTCCTTCTTTTGACGTACTACTTGGTAATCGCACTCACTATAAATATGTAAGATTCTCAGTGTAAGTATAGGTCGCCAACTTTGAAACGGCAGGATATATTTTTTTCTGCGGGCCTGTTGGATATTCTGAAACTCCTTTGATTGCACCAATCACTTGGGACGATTAATGGGTGATAGGTTCCCCCACAGGACCTCATATTATCTGATTGTAATATAACTAGGAGTCTAAGATGACATCGCGAGGGCTGTTCCTAAATGTCTAAAGTTTCTTCTCTTAAGTCAGAAGCGAAGCCTAGTCCGCTGCCTAATTAACCCATATAGAAGGGTGCGCACTTCGAATACGCTGTAAAAGGTATTTGCTATTGTACAAGACACTTCAAGAAAATCTTTTCTCCGATAAATCTGTCGCGGGATAAATGGAAGAACCGTCAAAAATGAGGTGTAATTATAACTGTAGCTCTCACGGCACCCGGCATACGAGTTCTTAAAATGCGTTTTTCGTTATCTTCTATTGCGCCGATACACCCAGCTGTCAAAATAAGACCACGTTTCTCAAGCATTCCGCTTCTTTGACTTGGAGCTAGGGATAGGTTGCTTTTGCAGACCTTCAGTGCTCATCTACGTCTCAATGTGCTTCTGTAGGGCAGAATTTTAGAATGACCAGGTGGTCATTAAGGCTCTTAAAACCTTCGACGACCTTACTCTATAAGCCGACGCTTGCGGGATTTTTTGCCTTTCTAGATATTACTCTAATAATATCAGACAGGCTCGTATATATAATTAATTACAGAAGTAAAACCTGAATTGGGTAATATGAGCATTCCACACATAAGTCCAACTGGCTCAGAAGAGAAACATCGTTTGTTATCCACTAGGTGCTTGCTGAAGGCAATGCTAAGGAACATTTTGTGGGAGAACTTGTATAGGACTTCTATATCACAGCGCACATAAACAACAATAAATAAAAGATATGCGGTTATAAAGATTAATCTGTTTTCTGAAGACTATGAGTTGTTAACGGGAAAGGGCGCAGTTAATTTCTGCTGTGGTAAGAAGCACGATAAACTGACATTAATGATCGAGGCCTCACTTAGAAAAGATCAAATGCCGAGTGCGCCTAGCAAGACTAACTATACAAAGGTGCCCTTTTCTCGGACATTGAGCTAATTTTGCTCTTTTAAATACCATGAAATTAATACACCAGACCAAATCTAAATATATTTTAGGCCCATTTTTCCCGCAAGTGGACATCCTACAGAACTAAATTAAAGTTTACAACTTATAAACTTAGCTTTGGTGGCCATATTTAAGCTGCTACGCTACCGAATTTATCTTGACGGCAGAGGCGGCAGCAGCGGCTATAGGGTAAGCAACCAGTGCAATGCACAAAAAAGTTGCATACGCCGTCCCGCTGCACTGCGGTGCATATAACCCTTCGTCGTTCATACACTTTTTCTTATCTCGTCTACCCATGGTTCTCTATATATTAACAATTAAGTGCTATCCTCCATTTTCTCTCAACTCTTCCACCAAATGTTCTTATCTTAACACTGGCTGTACGCGAAGCGAGCTACCTAGCACAGCACCTACCAATTTAAAAGCCAAGTTATCTGAAAAGCTAGAGTTCCAGGTCGACTTACCTCTAAGTATATTTTGGAAAATGGTCAAACCGTTTTAACTATAGGGTGACTGCATCCTTGAGAGGGCCACATAATTTAAATGCGACACATTCGTTCTGCGCCTATAAATCAGCTGTGGTTGTCCTATTCCCTCTTATTAGCTGATGTTGTGATGGGAACAGTTTGAGCAACCACGGTTTTACATTTAAAAGCTGTCGTGCCTTTTGTCAATAGCCAGGTCTTCAGCATATTAGTAGACTCGTAGTCAAAGAGTTAAGTTATACTCAGATATATATTCTGGCTTTAGTTATTATGTAACTAAACTAGCAGTATTAAAGAACCTTTGCGTCAGTACCGTCTATGGTACCTGCACAGTTACATAATGGCGTGAAATTTCTCGCGACTTCACTAAGGCGTTTTAGATTGACCTAAAGAACCAGTCGGGTGGTTTGCCGTTGTAAAGCTAAATGTAGTACATTGGGTCAGAGGGGGCCGTTTTCGGTACAGCTAACATCCCCGCCAGCAATTTTGGCTCAAATACCAAGAAGTCCTTGTACCCGCCTTAAACTGCTGAAGTTTCTCTAATTCGCCTAATTTGACAAAGCAATGAGCCCGTGGTGCAGTGGCATAGTGGTAAACTCAATAACCAAAGGTCCCGGGTTCGAATACATTGTGATCCACACCTGGGATTGGGTATAACTGGCTGATGACGGTTAATAAGCCGGAAATCGAGATTCCGATCTTCCATTGCTTTGTTGGATCCATTTCATCCTATCCTACTACTCGCCATGCGACTGCCTGCAGGGGCTCTAAAGTGAGCCCCAGGGCAAAACCGGAACGTACATTTTTCCATTTCTAGATCGGCGATCTCCAAATATTCATATATATATTTGCCATATAGATTCATACTGCTTGTAGTACTGCTCGTTCGTAGAATGGGCATTTTAGTGGTTATTCCACAAACGTTGATTGTCTTCGACCCAAATGTTCATAGCAATCTCGGTTCTGACCCTAAAAAGTCATGTTCTTGTCACCCAGATGGTCCGCCACTGGATTCTACCAGATGGGTCATAAGCACTTCATCGAACCGCAGTTCATTGATGCCTCGCCACCTGCCATTTGCTATCCGGTCCAGCTGGTGGTCAGGGCTATGCTCGGCTGAATGAAGGCAAATAAGCCTGAAACAGTTCTGCATTAAGTTACCCCCAAACGCTGTCATCCCCCTCTGCTATTATGACTTGGCCGGCATCGGCCTGGCAAGTGGTCACCCGTTTTGGAACCCCTAGCCAGCACTTGATGTTTGTTTACTTTAAAAGCCAACTAGATCGGTGTTCGGACATTCCTGAGTGAATATATAGGTAGATATCCATAACAACGCCACGTTTTAATTAAAATAAGCTCTATATTAGGGAGATTCACCGACACTAGATTGAATTTAATTCCGCACTTTCAGCTGTTAGGCCGATTCCGTTCTTAGCTCCCCTCATCTTATGCAGTCATAGCAGCAAGCCACCTAACGCACAGTTTATAAATTCGGTAAATTTTTATGACCAATTTCCCTCCGTTCACCCTGGCCTCGTTAATAATTATATCGCATAGTGTTAAAAACCTGAAGGACACAATTTATTAGCAGGAGAGCGCTAATTCCGACTTAGACATGTGATTTACTTCGCACACATTCGTTGTTTATCAAAATAAGCAACTGAAGTAAAACACCAGGTTGATATATTTGCAGTAATCCCAACAGAGTTTTCAATGGTCAAATTAGTGTTCTTTAAAAACAGGAGCCCATTGTATTTTGGCCGATCATTCCACGACCCAGAGGGGTTCGGGGGAACGTTTTCTTGTCTTGCCATCGAAAAGGGTGCTGTCAGAGCAGATATCCAAGTACCTTGAGAGAAATTGGATTTCTTTCATTATTTGAAGCCGACGACCGAGACTGCATAGTTGCGTTTGACTTTTGCTGCTGCCCACGTCGGCCGACCAATCAGCTGCAGGAATTTTGCTGCCCTCTGCAGTCCTTAGCAGGCCCACGGAAGCGCTAAGCAGCACGATCAGAGTGAGGTAGTCACGAATCATTGCTGGTGCACGCCAGTGATCACAAGATATGAAACGAAACGGAGTTAGGTGATGTAGGAACTAAAAACTAGCGGTTCGTAATGCGTTATGTATGGACAGGTCTCGCGATTACTTCTCAATTAGAAAGTGGATGTTGATTTGCACAACAAATATTATAAATAAAGTTTACGTTATCATAAATGTGCTCACATAAATGAATCAGTTCTTGCAGGGGATCTCTTCCCACTTACTCCGTTCGACAACAATAACTGGAAGCAGAACACTTCAATAGTCCCCGGTAATTCTTAATCTAGTCTATGATGTAGTAACAAGCATAAGCTGAATCTGGTATCGTATTTCTGCTTTAGGACCATAGTTCAGCAAAATACTTTTAATTCCGGGTTCCATAAGACATGTAACTCTTTTTAAGAGGAGTAGAGTAATGGTCTTCTTAATAACACGACCGTGCATTGTTCGTTACTTTTAAGTTAATCAAAAGATGATATCTGATCAATGTCGCGATAAATTGGTTGCATTTTATTGCACAATTTAAATAAAATGACCATAAAGGTTTGTTTTCAATTAGCATAAAAGCACAAGAAAAATGTCTGAGATTATCTGCAAAGGACAAATATTAGCATTACTGCATTCTGTGTCATATAAGACAGAAAGAGGGCACATTTAATGTTTAAAAGTAGTATAAATTATTAACAGGAAGCCCTAAAATAAACATGCTAACAAGCACACAAAGAAGATGCTGTGTTTTTGCTACATTTAAGGACAACAGTGGCTCTTGATACCTTTCGATTTAACTATTCATTTAGCCTGTTTTTAGTGTTTACTCTGTAACATGTCTTTGTAACTCATGGAATAAACACCTATAGTGTTGTTATCCATACATTGGCAGATGTCTTAGCTAATAACTCAGCGGTGACTTCCTTAAACTAGAATTTGATATGACAATGTTTAATTATTATATGATATTTATATTGTAAAATTGTAAAATTAAGATTAATATATGACAATTAAAAGGCATAATTAGCTGCATTTCCATTGTCTTGACTGTGAAAATAATGTAAGAAAGTGTGTTGTTCTACACAATTATGTAGAATCGCGTTTGCAGGTAAGAACATGAGCTGGTGGCAGGTGGTTAGCATACAATATATGTAATTTTGTTTTTTGGCTATAGATGCAAATAAGTTGTGCTGGAAAATATACACAGGTGCTCTGTGGGACCAGTTTCTTTCTATTACTTCGACGTTTCGAGCATCTAATATGAGGTAGCCTGAGAGTTCGTAACATGAGCTGATTTAACAGCTGATTCCAGGGATAGCATCTGTATAATTCCTTTCACTTTCCTGAAGCTTGTATGCATTTTACAACTTCGAATGTGAGCAAGCCAGCATGATAATGAAATAAAAAGCAGAATGACAGTTCGTAAGATTTAGTTTGACTCTTGAATGTTCAAGCTGTTTTCGCCCATCTGTCATCGGGCGCTTTGTTGCACAGTAGGCGCGTCAACAGGCACATATACGGAGAATGGAAGTGAATAATGTTTTGCGATAGTTGCCGAAAGTGAGTTGGGGTTTGCAGTTTGGGTTGTGGTACACGACGAATCTGTGGGCTGCTGCTGTTCGAACATTTTATTCGCGCTTTCCTCCGATGCGGCAGGTTACAAGTGAAATTCACCTTCCCAGCTCATCCTTCGCATGTCACAACACGACGACAATCCTCTCATATGAAACGTTGTTTGGTGATGTAAACCCTATGTCCTAAAACTCTCTAGCATAGTAAGCTCACATCTTACTATAAAGTTAATCTTAAGACGGATCTGCGGAAGTGACCGGAAACATTGCAACTTCGTCTCGACTATGGCAAAGAGGCCCAACGTTTTCACATTTATGCATATATAGACTAAGCGATTGAATAAACCATACCATGTCAACATTATTTTTGGCTAGATAACTATTTATTGTTGCATGAGAATAAAAATTACACTATTAAAAGTGTTATTCATAAATATATTTTCAGCTCCTAGCGACTTTATTGTTTACAATTATAAATATTTATGGAAAAACAGTTGCTTACCTTTCGGAGTTTCGATGGAGGCTCTCCAGTCATCGGAATCACGCTTTTTATAGTGTATAGTCGAAGGAGTAGCCAATCAGAATAAAGTCTACCTGCCAGTCCGCGAATAGAAAAACAGATATAGATAAAGTTATTGAGAGGAAGTGTCTTACGTGAATTTTATATCTGAGGAAAAGGATGTTTTCACGACAAAATAAAATTTTTCAAAAAGCTAAGCATTACATTTTCAAAAAATTGCAATTAATATTGGAAACTACATCATCCCTTCAACTGTGTGGAATTAAAGTACGGTAATTTCAGCAAAGCTTCGAGTTTCAACCCAAATAAATCTCTTCTGTGAAATGTTATCCTCTTTAAACGTCCCACCAAACCCACTTTTACAGAAACGTTTAGAGTGGTGTTTATTCTTTGAATTCTTCTTTGCTCCTACTTCATTAATAAGTTATATTAGGTTTTAAAAGGAAGCTTTCGGCCAAGTTGTGTGCAATTTATTTTAATAAATAGCTTCTGTGTGAGAGGCAGCCCCATGTTCAAATATGAGATTAATCTTCCCCAGCCCAAACTGTATCTTATCCTGTTGCTTAGGGCTGACCGAGATAAGCAATTTAAGTGGAACATTGGGGGACATTGTAGGCATGCGAATTGAGTGACTGACTGAGTGGCGGAGCCCTTCACAACTGCAACCTGGGGCAGTAAATAGATGAACAAAGCATGTGTCCTTTCATTTAATCAGACGCAATGCGGCGAGTACAGTGAAACAATGCTCATCTTAAATTAAACTGCTGCTAGTAATGCCCGTTTATAAAATGGGTACCCTGTAGTTATCTCCCGGAACGAAGTTGCCTTAAAGTAAATTATTCCTATACCTTCGAATCAGGCTCTTAAAATATTCTGTTTTGGATTTATAATTTTAAGTAACGAGCAAAAAAATCCTTATCTTCATATTCAGACATAGATGTTCTGTACGAATAACTCTTATAAAGGCTGTGTGGAACCAAAAAAGGAGCCGCACCTTGCGTTATGTTATGCAGTAGTAGTAACAAATGTAAAATGCTGCCACCCATTTTAGGAGTATGGTTAAGTTCAAGCACAGATTCAAAGTCGGTCGAAAAAAGTTCTCGTCCCAGGTACAAGATCGTTTTTTTCCCAACCAGTTTATAGCTGGGCTATTTTCCGTCCGTGTTCCTCTCTAAACAGACAATATCCAGCGAACCACCTTCTGTCACTGTAAATTTTGAGTTTTAGACCGAATCCTTCACGTTTGTGCAACACGCGAGTGAGCAACCCGTTTTGCGGAGAGCATGCCTTTCTTCCTGGGAACTTTTAATTCCTAAAACATTGCATGTTTATGTTCTTAAACGAATATGAACGTCGATAGGTTATTATTCGTTTTAAAAAAATATCGACGTGTACGTAAGCGTTCTATTAATAACCGAAAATAAATACAATATCGAACAGTTTTTAAAATTTCTGGGCATAGCGTAAGATATTTTGATACGATTCAGTTTTTACCAATACCCACTCAAAAAGCGAAACAGACAAGGAATTAGCGATTGAGTTAGTACAAAGGTACTTACATGACTACCCTTCAGTACATTTGGAGCTACAGAACGAACCCTTACAGTAACCAAAGCTAATGAAAACGGCCCCAGTATGAGAAGGAGGGATAGGTTTTCGCATTATCGGGCAAAAGGTTTTTAATTTTGTCATTAATCTGCTTTAATGAATGATTAAAGATGTGGATCCTCATTAACGAAGTACCCCAGTAAGACGCCTTTTTTACGATGACGCGATACCAAAGGTTTTAACTGGTCATGCGCATTTCATGGCAGGCCTGATTTTTGGGCCTAGCGATTCTTAGCTGGGATGTTTCCATTAAACTTTAAGTTCAGCACGAGCAGGGCTTACTTTTAACTGTTTGATAAATGCGCGTATCTGCTACTATAAATTATTTTATATGTATCAAATTTGGGCAAATTTCAAATTTCCTCATGTAACCTGAATGTATGCGGAATCGACGAAATTTTAAAAACAATGTCTAGGAGAGGAAGTTTGTGCTTATGGCTTAGATAGTTTAAAAAATGCATTCGCAAAAAAATGTGTGCAACTTTTTCCCTAAATAAATGATGCGCATGAAAAACCCTTAGGAAAATATCTGAGTAAATCTGTTTGACCTTAAACGGACCTTCATTTAATCAATGGCCTATTAAAAGCAAGTCTTTGCCGAAAGAGTTCATTTCCCTTGGGTTTGAATTTCCATTTTTGAAAGAAGCTGCAAATAGGACACCAATTGCCGTCTGAACAACGAAACGCCGTGGATAGACAGAAAATGTTTAAGATTGCCTTAAAAGTGTTAGGTAGCACAATGTACTGGACTTTTTTTTTGGCGGTTAAGTTATAAGCTTGAAAACCGCAAAGTATGTGCTGATAAAATATTAGTATAATAAAAATCTCATGGGAACCCATCGTTGCCGGAAAGCACATAGCACCATTGCGTAAGAAAAAAATTCGCAGTTTACAGAAAAGCATATTACTTTGTTTGCATGATGATCTACTATCGTAGTAAGTGGTTGGGCAATTTTTCGTTTATTTCTTTAAGATCCCTACTCGCTTACTTAAAAAAAAAGTATTTGTCTTTGTATGCAACCAATTTCCAAACAATGCACATTATATTTTATTGGCAACTTTTTGAAGCACATAGTTAGATATCAAGCAGTTTAACAGTAACCTTTTTGCATATCACACAAATGTCTGGTGGATGTTGATAATGAGATTTTCCTAGCCACTTTTGTTGCTGTTATACTTCAACATCTTATTTACTCAGTGAAGCATGGACTAATATTATTCATTTCTACAATGTGAGGTAACTCACTTGAGACACATTATTTTCGTCCAGTATTAACTCAATTATTGACGAATATTTCATTTCTAGCAAACGCAATATCACTTTTTATAGTCTTTTATGTTGTTCGTTAACTAGAAGTTTTTTCTTATTAACTGCAAAATTTTGTGGAGAAGCCGGAGTCAGCGTCTAACTGTTTACAGACTCTTCGTGTCTTTGGATGCATAAACTAATTTACGCTACCTAAAAAGACTTGTCGTTTTAGTCTATGCAGCATAATTCACCGCGGTACCTCTCAAGAAAATATATTTTGACTGAAAAAAATCGATTTGGATTGCTGAGTCCTCTAAGTCCACTTAGTTATCCACTCAGGATAGTTTGGTTGTAACAGATGTTTGGTGACCCCAATTTAAAACACAGTGATAGACACAAAAACAGCGGCTGTTTGGCGTCTTTTCTGACATAGTGAAGACCCTCACAGGTTGCTTACTGCAACTGACTTTACGCCAGTTTGAACAAAACGAATGCTGATGCCCAGTGTGTGCCCGACATGTCCTACACATTAATCCGTGTATGCTGACTGCAGACTTGTGCGGCACTTTTCCGCACTCTCTTCGGCTTCACTTTCCAAGGTCTGGGAGCAAAACCGAGTCGAGCGCAGTGACCGACAAAATTACCCACCGTCTGTGCGTGCAACATACACGGTCCTGTACGCGAGGTTTTGAAAGAAACCAGGCCACGACTAGAAATTGTCTGAATGAGGGCGTCCAAGAGACCAAATTGGGGCGAACCATGACAGCTTCATTTTCTACCTTGAGGAGATCGCATTATCACGTCACTTTGCAGTTTTGGCTCGTTGTGAAAGTTTAAAAGATTTCTATAGTGCGCAGTTGTGCCATGCGGACGGAGCCCCACAGAGTCAAACTCTCTCTCTATCTGCTCTTCTGCGCCTCAGTCAACTGTCCTAACAGGTAACCTTTCTGATGATTTCGCATTCATGCCCAGCACACTCATGCGCCGAGGGGGTGGAATAGGTTTTTCAGCAGGACCGTAAAACCACCTTTTAATCCGTGCCTCGCCATTCTTAAAAGATTGTCTAGCCAGATCGGGAGTTTATGAATACTCAAATAGACACGCTTATAGTAGACGGGAAACGCAGAAACGTATATGAACATTATGAGATACAGCTAGATACCTTATCGTAGTCTTTTAATTTTCTTATAGATTATCTTTTATTTGGGAGTAGATCATTATATTCAAGGATTTACAGATAAAGATTGAAACCTAATTTAACTATTTGGGTCAAAGTGCATCAGTCACTGTGGTTTAATCGCTTTATATTAAAAAGTTGCCAACTGTCAGTAAGAAGTAAACTTGTGTATTTATTTACAGTATTGGCAGAACAGTCATTGGGCAAAAGCTCAGATATGTTTTTCGACGACAGTTTGCCGCTGCATGGCGCAGTGGTGAGGCCTCTGGCTCATCAGTGGGTCCCCCAACATTCGAGAATGGCTTTCTAGTAGATACTCAAGTTTTCCAATTGTTGCTTATTAGTTTCCTCAAGGACTAATTTATACCACGATGGTAAATAATTACATAAGATGTCTTAGTCATCGGCACAGAGTTAAACATTTATCCTAAGCACTGGTGCATTGCAAAATTAAGACGATAATTTAACCGTGCAAATTAGGGATTTGCCACAAAAACAATTAAGGATTATATGAGAATAACATCGATCCCCTAAAATCCGTAAGCTTTTATTTTTGAGTTGCTTCCAGAGTATCCTCCACATGAATTTGCCAAATGGCCTGCCTTGTTTCAGTGTACATCTGCGGCTTCCATGGCGAAATGCGTGAAAATATTTTCTTCAGTTGCAACCAAGTTGACTTATCTGTTCAATTGCTAAATAATAATTGCCAAATAATATTTTGCTTCAAAAGTTGAAATAGACTTCCCAAGTGGCCTAGTTTCCGGACGCAGGAAGATTCTAAATTGGGCAATGAGTTTCACATCGGCAAACACCCACCGAAAATTACTAGGACAGGATGTCAGGGTTAGATCACCAGAGTAGAAGATTGAGTAATGATATTTTTGCTTATTTACGTCTTGTTTAGTCAAGTAGAGGTCCGGCAACAAACTCAAACCTAGAAGCTTGCACCAGCCTTGGTGTTGTAAGTGTCTACTGTTTCGTTTTGCGACCTAGCAGGTGAGACTGACTGTCTGTCAGCTGCTCAGTTCTTTGCCCCGGTCTGCGCCGTTTTGGCTTTTTTGTGTCTTAGTTCAGTTTCCGTTTCAAGTAATGAGCTTATTAGCCTTCCAATTAGCCAGACTGCCTCCTTGCTATTGCGCTATACTTAGCAAATACGGGGGAGGGGTAACAAACAAAAACTGAAGTTGTTTTCTGTAGACAGTGCTGTTTCATCCTGCTAGGGGTGTTTACTCAACACTCTTCCTGCTTAATTGGCCAACTAGCTTTAAGGAGAAATAATTCCAGCGGACAGGGTGACTGTTTTTAAAATGCCCCATACCCCACTCCACATGTCCCTCGACAATGCATCCCGTTCGGGTCAGCCCTCAACATCTAGAGCAGGCGAAATGTTAAACCAGTGCGCGAAACCATCATCCTGGCTCGTCGCAAAACAATTAACGACTGGGAGAAACTAACTGAAAGTTCGTGGGTTTGGAGTCAAACTAAAGATTTGAATATGAGACGTGTCATGACAAAGTTATTTCCACGACTGCTTTCGATACCCACAATAAGAACCGCCTTACTATGTCCTCAATTGAACGACTAGACACAAACTGGCCATGATATTTTGTCAGCCGTCATCACAGGGTATGCGTTTCGATGGTAGGACCATCGCCCTGAAGTAAAACGCCAGCCCAGACGGAGAAGACAACGCAATCACCTAGACCCCCAAAAGTACGGCAAGTGAAATCACATTTGAAGACAGTGTTGATAAATATTTTAACATCAAAGAGGTC
Source organism: Dibothriocephalus latus (assembly GCA_900617775.1). Classification (NCBI taxonomy): domain Eukaryota; kingdom Metazoa; phylum Platyhelminthes; class Cestoda; order Diphyllobothriidea; family Diphyllobothriidae; genus Dibothriocephalus; species Dibothriocephalus latus. Next base: position 1,998 of record UYRU01047417.1, on the reverse strand, counting down.
GCCCACTTTGCATCTGTTCCTCATGGCAGGAAAATGAAACAACATTACTATATGCAAATACTGGAGCGACTGCGTGAAACAGCGAGAAAATTCCGTCTGAATTGTAGAAATTGAGAACTGGCCGCTTTATCATGACAAAACGCTTGCCCACACAGCGTTCAAATCAATCAGTCGTTTGCTTTTGTTTACCAAAAAAGGGATGATAACGCTTGATTACCTCCCCTCCTCATCCGACCTAGCAACCTGCAAATTCTTATTATTCCCAAGAATAAAGAATAAACAACAACGTAAACGGAAAGCGTTTTAAGGACGCAAAAGAAGTTATGAAAAAAATCACCGGAAGCACTTAACAAGGCTAGTTCAGCAGAATGCAAAAAGTGTTTCAAACAGAGGAAAACCCACTTGGACCGGCGCGTATAATCTACTGGACAGCATTTTAAAGGCGATTAATGTTTTTTAAGATTTTATTTGAATTAAAAAAATCGGATAAATAAGTATCGTCCTTTGTTGCTACCCTGTCGTAATGCTTACAGATGGCGCATCCTACGACCAGTCAAAATTGCAAAATGGATTTCTGCTTTCTTCGAAGATACCTCAAAAGCCAATACACGCAAACATGCGAGTCCCAGGAAGCAGTTGA
>UYRU01047411.1:357-13156 GCA_900617775.1 Dibothriocephalus latus | reverse complement strand
CGATTAGCGAAAGAGTATCAATCTTTCGCATATGTCGGCATATTGCACGAATCCGGGCACGTACTGTACTTCTGCAAATTCTGCAGTTTTTCCACCAACCTTTGTGCACTGTGAGATCTAGCATCGTCATGCAAGAGAAGAGGTGTGAATCAACTGCAAATTATGACCAACCCTTACGCGCAAATGTATTACCAGGGGAAAATGATTTTCGTTAAATTCACTGACTAGCTGGCAAAGGAGGAGACAGGTAGGTCGTGAGGGTTTAAAAGCACTTTTGATTACTTAAAGGGCGGAATGTGCAATTTATTTCGTGAGGACGTAGTCCGCAGGGTCGACCTCCAATAGGTACCTTCCAGTAGGCACCAGTTCACTGTCCGTTAGTTGACAGAGGTTAAAACTCTGTCTACGCGTGCCGCACATTACCCATCCCATACAACGCACTAGGCTTTCACTTAGAGAGGGAAGTTCGCACAAGGAATCAGCACTGCCTAATGGAATACGTTGGTTCAGCTATGCTAGCTGTGGACGTGTGACTACTGCGGTACTTGCTGTGGCCCACACAGACGTGGTTAGTCACGCTACCGGAGGCATCGTGCCCGGTGGAAATACTCGGACTGTTACTTAAGAGAGGGAAGAGACAAAGAGGCATATACGTTTATGATCTTTAGTACAGAGGCATCCCATTTTACTAAAATAATCGAGTCCTAACACATGGGAATGAGAATGCACGAAACAGAAAAACCCCAGATCAACAGTTGAGTTGCAGGAAGCAACATTAAAGGCTGAATTTATTGCAGTTATTTTTTTCCCCTTCAAAAGTAGTCATTGTGAAGAGTTTGGGACATTAAAAGACGCTAGTTCTGGGGGTAATTTCGCATTATATAACGACGAACACCTGGTTTAGCTTAACATCAGTCATAGAAAGAATTGAAACTGCAAGATAGTCTTTCTTCAAAGGTAAGAAAGATTGAAATGGCGATTTCTAGCTAATTCGCCGTCATCAGTCAATCATGCCCAGCCGTAGGTGGTATCTCATCCGCAGCTCGAATAACTGGTTGTCAGTCAAATGATCACTACCAAGAACATTCTTGTGCAGGTTTTTGTATGAATTTTTTAGACAAAACAAGGCTCTTATGTTTTATAAATGCATGGATTTTTGGAAAACGCGCGTCCCAAGAAATTTTTAATTTGAAGAAGAAAATGCTTTTTATTGCCCCAGCTCGTCTTCGCACTACCAGGAAATGTGCAATGAACAAATAAAATTTCAAACATGAGGAAAAATATTGCATTCATCATCCGCAGATGAGGAAGAAGAAAACAGGGCAATTTCTGAGACAAACTTTTATTTATGCTGACATTTCAAAAGCATTCTCACTTCCATCGTCAGAGCGTAGTGACTATTCTCCTGTCGGATGTCAAATGAGTGTTTCTAACCGCTTACCGAGCCTGATGTCCGCGTGTCGATCGATTGTCCCGATCGATAGCTAGTGGTTGATTGAATTGTTCGCTCCCTAAATGGTAGGTGGGGCCTCAGTCAGCCTGTGTCGTGCCGCCTTCCTCTCTTCCACCGTTCTTTGATGTGTTCGTAAGTAGCATCTTATTGTATGTGTCGGTTGATGCATGAGTCGTCGCAATGCATGGCCTCAAGAAATTCTTCTTCAGATACATGGAATATTTTTATTATTTAAAGTATGCACCCTGATTGTGAAAACACTTTTGCCTCTTAAGCCTTAGTTATTTCAGTCCGGTGATTTAAAAGCCTAATCTTCAAGATTTAATGAAATCATGGAAAAAACTTTCAAGGCACTGTCTGAATCAATTCGTTTCCAAATTATAACAAACGCCGTATTCAATTAGGCGAAATCTGATGAGTATGGTAGATGGTTGAGATGTTACAAATCCAATCCCTGTTTTTTGCTGCTGTCATTTGTGCGCTATGAAGTTCGACTCCGTCATGTAATAGAAGAGGCCCCAATCAGTTGAACATTCTGGACAGTTTTTCTGCAAGTTTTTGGATCAGTTGTTCTAGCTGGTCATAGTATGCTTCTGTCGTGATCGACGAGCCAGTTTTCATGAAATCATAGTGCATCGCACCTGGTCCAAGCCATCAAACAATAAATATCCGTTTTTTTTCTGGTAAGTATTACGTTTTGGACTGTGATTTGTTGGGTTGCCGTTATCGAACCAATATATTCAACGTATGTGGTCATCGTATTAGATCCGGATTTTATTAAACAGCACAATTTGATTCAAATTTAAATAACTCTCATGACGAAAACGCAATATCCTGCAAAATTCCAGACGTTTTAGTTCCTGTCTTTCATTTAGTTCACGTAGAACCCATATGTCCCAGCTTTTTTTACTTTACTTTTCTCAAGTAAATCAAGGTTGCTTGCTTGATAACAACAAAAGTAACCGATAAGAAAAATCCACCAATGCACCGTGAGCTGGACATTTACTTTGCCATTATGTATCTTTGTTTCTGACCGACGGTATGGCTCATTCTTCAGCTCAAGGTTATAAAAAGAAAAACACACAAACTACGTTGAAGCTATTCGCTGTGTGGTTATGTTCGAGCACGATACATCATTAATATTAAGATATATCTGTGACGGTTTACTTCCAAATAAGAACTGATGCTTCAAAGTTTTACGAAATGCCGACTCTTCTTTCTTTGAAGAACTATAATCAAATGATGTTAACTATCTAATGAAGCACAAAATGAGTTAGAATGAAGAAAAATTTAGATCGAAAAAATACCAAAAAAACCAACGTAAAACAAAAAGCTGCCAAGGTTGGTCGTAAGCGTTACTACAAATTTCATGCTTGAAGACGCAGTCCACAAACAACGACCTGGAATATATGAATGGGTACTAATGACTTATTTTCTATCGTTTGTCAGTGATATTGCAAATCCGAGCAGGTGTCTGAAAGAAAAATTCGTGTGGTATGTACATCGAACATCTCAAATTAAAATACTCTGCCATTTGCGCACAAAAATGTCCTCAACAGAAGTCGGAACTATTCAAAATTGCCTTCCGTCATTCAAAAAACCATCCTGACCGCATAACGGAACTAGTGCTCCAAGCGTGCCTTAAAGTTCATGTTCTAGAGCCTATTTGGGCGGCTGTATGTTAGCTGTAGCTTAAGTCAGCCCTTATTCCAGGTCCGCACTGTAAACAACATTGTTCCTTAAAAATACATTCATTTCTTGTAGAATTAAATATAAAGAGTATGGCAACTATAAAAATTGATCTCAAAACACTTAACACTTAACACATAAATGTGTTTTTGTTGAATCACACTGTTCGGATAAATGATGCATTGACGATAAGCTGCAAGCAGAAGGGAAAACTGACAAAGAATGGTAATACTTTGATAAGCTTTTATGAGTTGAATTCGCAATACTAAGTCATATTTCGGTAATTTTTTTTACTAGTATGCAAGACATTTTATGTAAACTTACGTGAGAATTTGGCAGGTGAAAATAGCTCGAAAAGATGGATTGTGGATGCACTAGATGTGCACTAAGGAGAGCATCAGAACAAATAATCTGGGAATCCACACGAGAAAAAGGGCACTTGCAACTGGCCAAGGACTTAAAACTGCACGTGTGACTTGCCGTTATGTAAAGCTTCTAGTGAAATTTTTAGTAGTATCAACCAGGCAGCAAACAGGAAAAGTTGGGGACCAACTGATGATCCGGACCCCTCGCACTTGTGTTAGGTAGAGGCGTAATACTGGCGAAACACATGTCTGGGCCCATTAGATAATACCTGGGCTGTTAGTCTGGTAAGTTACACCATGTTTGGTGAAAGATAACAATACAGATGATTAAGTTGCTTTGAACAAAGTTAAAGGATAAGGCCAAGACCCAGCTGCCGTCGACTGTAAAATGCTTTGCTGCTTGGAGTTCTAAACGACAATAAAATAAGAATCCGAGCGCCTCCCCTACAAGCTTCAACTTGTTTTATAGCGTAAATGAACACTTTCCGGTCATTTTTTAGCACCTTCTACGCATGCGTCTACTATTCAACGGAATTTTGCTTCATGAATTTGCGAAAACATTTAAATCTCATTCGCCCTTTCGAATTTCGAGTATAGTACTTAGAGCGTGTCCTCAGGTGGTAAACCACACGTTAATTAAAAGCAAGCAGTCAGTATTCGTAGTTTTAAATCTTGTGGACCCACATATCGTGGTCATGTTTATTTGAGGAATTAAACCGCGAAGGGAAATATTGCAAGGATCCACCTTTGCCATCAGTTTTTATACATTCAAAGTCTAAAGTACCCATAGGAATTAAAAAGAGAAAAGTTTGTTTTCTTTCTTTATTGGGTAATCAAATGTCATTTTGAATCTGAAAAATTCATGAAACATTAACACCAGGGAGTGAATGGATTGACAATGTTTCATGTAAATGAGTTGTTATTTTCATTTTTTGTCGCATTCAAATTTGATGGACTTGGCTTTCTGAAGGCCCATATTTCTTCGACAGAAGTAGTTCGTTGGAAGCAGTGGTTTAATGTGTAAATTTTCGTCGCTGGCACACCAGGTCATCATCAGACGGATGGACGATTATGGACTATTACCTTAACCATCATATATAAGCTTCTGTCAGCCATAATTTTGAATTAACTGTTTCGTACAATTATCATCCGTCTGGTGTGCCAGCGTCGAAAATTTACACAATAAACCACTGTTTCCCAACGAACTCCTTTTACTGAATTATACTTCTTGGAATGCCGATCTTCGAGTTCACGCCCATATTTCTTTTCGTCGAAGTAGGAGATCCGTTGTGTTACGAATACTGTGTGTAGTGATTCCTGAAAAAAAGATACATCATGGCCCGTTGCTGGATCTGGCTGTTGTTCGTACGGTGCACGCAGCTGGCGTTTACAAAAGAACACAGTTACAGTCTTTTTTAAAAATAAAAGACTGCATTACCTGCTATGCGCGATACTGTCACGTTGCTGACTAGGATACATTTTAAGAGAATGTATAGAAGGTTTGCTATCTCTACGTATGTCAACCCGAAGTAGGAAACTCGTTTTGAATTCATATAGTGAATTGACTTGATTGTATTAGTGTAGCATAATCCCGAGAAATATCAGTCACGACAAAACCGTGGCCTTTGAACGAGCATTTTTACGACCACCCAAAAAGTATATATTCAGTAAAAAATAAATACTCATGTGGAAGGACGGTTCCTCCTTGGCTTTCGAAACACTGATAAAGTCGAGTACATTTTATAGAAAACAAGCGGGAATAAAAAAACTGTATTCGCAGGCAAACATGTCTTTCTCAAATTCGTATGCTTCAAAAAGGATATCATTCAATTTTAAAGAGTTTTTTATTATGAGATGTTTAAGGCTGCGTACTATCTATAATTAGGCATTGAAACCGTCTATTTATAATTTTGCTTATAGAGTGTAAAACGTGGTCCAAATCCATTGCAAAAGGAATGAGCAGTATAGGGTCTCATACTACCAGCTAAAAGACATGTGCGGTTTTTTACGACTGAATAAATGCAGCACGTAGCTTGGAAACCATGAATTTAAGTATAACAACGGGACAAGTTACAAAGCATTAGGAACTTCAAAATGTTTTTCGAAATCAAAATATACTATTTAAGATAGGAACGGTAAAGATACCAGCAGCTATCAATTGGGTACTAGAAAGAATATGTTGTTGTGCGTCTTCTGAAAAACAACAAATCTGAATTTATAGGGGCATATTGATAAATGAAGGAACACCTACCGCCTTAGTGGTTTTTATTTACGGACTGAAGTATTTTCGAGCGGCTGGAGTAAAATTAGTTTAAAAGCTGACATTCTGGTATGACAAAAACATCATAGAAATACGCTACACCCTAATAAGTATTAAAATTCTACCTGAGTTCACTTGTATTATTGAAAATCTATCTTAAAAAGCTCAATTAAGATTTCGTTAGGCATCGCACGTGCTGTGCATTTCCACTGAGTACTCTTCAGACCGTTATAATTACCTAACGAAACAAACTACTGGAATATTGAAAAACGTCTTACCCAGAGATAATGAGATAACATGCAAAGGACGGAAAATGGGATCGGGAAGGAGATTAGAGTTAGGGATTGCGCTTTGTGCCAGAAGTTAGGACGGACAAACGCGGAAAGCTTGCATCAGGACTGATGGGCTAGGCAAAGGTCGGTTAGCTGTACACCTAGTTGTGCTAGATACGAACATGCATCGACCGGACATGCTGTTATCAGGGTACAGATAATTAACCTTTCCCACTTCTTCTGTTAAACCAGAAGGCGTTGGTTTGATTTTCTTGCAGAAACACATATTTGTCGTATCAACGCGGCCTTCTTAGCAGGAGACGGGTAAGAACAAAGGAAAGCTCATGCAAGTAATCCGAAATGACCTTTTGTCCTTCCATTTGCCGTAGAATTTCGCTGCAGCAACCAAAAACACACTGTAAGCAGAAGAAATAACGAAGGTCATGGCCGAACACCGCCTAGCTGATCAATTAAAATAAGGTCGAACTTTATTGTGGGTTTTGCGGTTCGCAATTACAGTAGAAATGTATGCCGGCTGTCAGAAATTGATGGACAATGGATAAGGTATGTGTATTGATTTCCTACTGGACAAGAAATTCCAAACTTGCCAACAGCGGTACCCCAAATGATTGACTTACAAAATAATGAAATAAAGGTTTTGAAAATCGTCCAAGAAAGGGTAGATGTTTTTTAATCTTTCCGCTGTGATGATGTCGACCGTGGAAATAGCTCAGTAGCATTATGCGACGTCAGCCAAGGTTAAGGTTGCTTCATACTAGCGAGATGAATCAGGTCAACAAATACTAAATATATTATTTAGTCTATGTTTAATGCATTTAAAGTTGAATTAGAAAAAAAATATTTCCTTTCACATGAAACTTTTGCATGTCCGACACTTCAGTAACGCATAGGAATAGGAACTCTCCGATAATATAGGCGACAGATAATATTCCCACCAAAGACAAGGGAGACTGGGATGGCCATTTCTGATTTATTAGGCCTCGTCAGCCAGTATACCTAGACCCGAATGGTGTCGAGGCCCTAGGCAGAGCGGGGTAGATGAGTTCCGTTAGCGGTCGGGTGAACGTTTATTAAATTATATAGGGGACATTGCGCAACGTTTAAACGACGTGGACTCATAATCGAAATCTAAAGCTCAGCCTTAAAACAAACCTTAAATCTAGCCTTACTCATCCTGAAAATAAGCACAACGCTCCAAAATGGAGGATTACCTATTCCCGCGTATTGCCTGCACCTGCCTCTCACAAAAAAAGATTTTCACTGGAGATATCCATTTTGAAATTTATGGATTCACGAAAGTACTTGAGAAACTGACAAATAAGCTTGCTAACGGGGCAACGTTAACATCCAATTTTATTCCCCTGTTAAACATCAGGTCAAGCATGCGAATAGAAACAAGTGATGATCTGCTCGAGATCATTCCGGTTTACATCAAGAGAGGTAGTTCTATTCAGAGCTGAATTGTGCGACAGATATTTAAACAACTAGCCAATGCGTGCAAAAATGATTCCGGAGAGAAATGCAGGTTATTTTTTATTAAGCAGAATACCCGACATCTTTACATTTACCTTTTCTTTTTATTGCTGTACTCTCACTTTTTTGGCAAAAGTGGCTAAGATTGCAAAATAAAAGTTGGTTTGTGAGCCACTTTAGAGTTTTTATAAGGATAGCCGGTAAGTCAACTTATGAGTCCCCTTGCATCTATTGCATCAGGAACACTTGCAGTCTTTCCGTACAGTAAAGACATGCGGGGATTAGCGAGAAGTGGGCAGATGACAAGACTTTCCCTGCAGTTTTCAGGTCAGTGGCTATGTGTGACTCTGAAACAACTTTCCAGCGCACCGAGGCCGTCTGCAAGCAGACCACAGATGCCACTTGCTGCCAACTGCCTTTATTCCCATGTGTAAAATTTGTTGGTTGTCCAAACAGACTCTGCCTAGAAACTAGCCAAGGACTGGTTACTCTGCTTTACGAACGCACAGAACATGTGGCGGACAGTAAGAGCCAACTAATATATCCAGAAAATGGTGTCCATGAGGACTTCACGGTTAAATTAAATGGGACATTTCTTTAGAGACACCGCGTATTCAGGTAACTGTATTAGTAAGCCAGTAAATGTGCATCCCAAACGACATGTCAGGAAGTGAAATGAAATCAGGTCGCGCGCTACCACTTATCGTATGACCTGTGAGGGGCCATATATACACTTTTGTAAAAGTAGTGGGATAGCGCAAGGATGAGAAAGAGGCAGATATTTAGCTCATCAGACGTAGTCTGAGTTACCTGTTTTTAATTGTGAAAGCTCTTCCTACATTATGTTCTTAATGAAGATTCAGTAAGTGAATTTCTAAGACTACACAAACTCAATGGGGTCAAACTTAATGATCTTCAGTTGGCTAGTCTACAGTAACGCGGATGCTTTATGTGCGTACCTTTTTTACGTATAGTAGCTTTCTACGTTACCTTATAATCGAAACGTACTTTTATTCTTAGCGTTAGGGTTAAAGTAAGGCAAACATTGAAAGGTGGCCTTCGTAGCATTTAGCACAGGTCTGATCTTATTCCGATATCTTACCTAAACGTTTTTCATAGGCACTGATCATGCTCTGCACACATGATCCCATGATAAGTGTTACTCCTGTGAATTCATCGTCGGAAACAGAAATAAACATCAAGATCAGTCGCGTCTACCGCATTTCCACCAATGTACATTAAAAAAGGTTTCACGCACACTTATGCAATTCATCCTAAACATTTCGCCTAATATCCAATGATTGTCCAACTGACTTGCTGTATTTTGCAGCATTTTGTAACTTAATAGTAATTATATCATTTATTCAATTCTATCCATAAGCATGCATAACAAAATTCGGAAGACAAAATGTTTCGCCACAATAATTATTGTGTTTACGAAACCACCTTTTTCATTGAAAAGGTGATTTCTATCAAATCATTACTAATGTCCCTAGTTCTTCCTCGTTTCATCGCGATCGCTGATGTCTGATTTTGAGTTAAATATATTGAGGCGTTAGTTTGAATTCGTCTCCAAGTGTATTAGTTTTTGTACAATGAAACTACACACAGTTTGTGATTCCGTTCCAGCCCAACGTATTGTTGTCTCAATATAACAAATTTAGCAATTGTTACGATCTTTCGGAACGGACAGCGGTACCTCCATGGTTGGCTGTTTTAGTTCTTCAGGTCAGCCCGCCAGGAAAATCATTTCCTTATCTTATACCTAACTGCTATCTTTTTTTCCTGAACCTACGCAATTTTCTGCCACACACAAAAGTTTCAAGCCCTGTTAAATGTCAGGCAGCCAAGTGTGGCAATGTCATGCTTATTCACCGACTACTTTTATGCAGTCAACAGAGTCTGTAGCGCGACGCCGCTGGAACAAAATAAAAAGAACGCTCAAAAACAATAACTTTGAAGAGGTCGTTCTCTAGGAATTTAGATTTTGTCACTTTTCTTTGCAATATCGAATTTATTCTTAGTAAAAAAGGTAACGTAATCCACTTAGATGTAAATTGCTGAATGCAACGCTGTAGCTTTAGTTAAATTATGATATACTATAGAGAAAGGACATACAATTCTGAGAAAAACCGTTGATCCCACGCTGATTCCGGAGAAAGCAAACACTTTTCCGTGAAAAATTGATACGTATAGTCATATATAAATTAACATTACTTTATGCGGTGTCCTCTTAAGCCGTAAGTCACCTGTAGTCTACTTCATCCCTGCAAGAGAATGATGCCCTGACCTGACCCGGTGTATAACAGATATTTTTGTGGTGACGTAACCTGGTGGTACTTCTTATTCGCTTCTTAGAAGGTTAACTTACCTTTTGGAGAACCTGCCTTATATCAAACTCGCCAAATCAAAAATGGCACTGGAATTCTGTCAATGTTAGTCATACGTAATGACAGGAATTTAGCCCATTTGCGATACGGAGGGCTTCTGTTCGCGAAAGCACCCCTAAATTGCATTAGGCCTAGTGACTCATAAGTCCGCTTACAAAAAATGGTGGATTGGCGCACCCGTCAACATTTACACGGTGGCAGAATAAAGTTACCGACAAAGACAACTAGGACTGGAATTAAAACTTTTAGCCTGCTAGCCATCATCAGCCAGCGACAAAGCGCCACATGTGTAGCAACACACAAGGCTTAAACTCGCGAACTGCTTGGTTAGAAATGTAACGCTCTAACCACAATAGTAGCTGCTGTACTCTCGCTGGCAGGGCCTAAGAGTGAGCCCCAAAACGCAACAGGGCGCGTGAGTCGCGTACACGATCGGTGAGGGCCTATCCATCAAGGTTAGAATTCCCGATCAAAGCCAAGAAGACAACGGGCCCTTAGCTCAGTACTGTCAGCTTTGGGCTTTTAACTAAACAGGTCGCGTATTAAAGCCTCAGGTGTTGCATCAACTCTGGTCGGACATAGCTGGCTGATGATACGGGCTGATAAGTCAGTAATAGCCCTCCAAGTTTCACCTGTCTTTGTCCGTAAAGTATCGCAATAAAAGAAAACCAAGACTTCAAACAGTGATTTAACTTTTATCGTTTAGTATACCTACTAGGAAAATTGATTGTAAAATGCAGTGCAAGATAGGGAGAGGCTCCGTGCTAAAATCTTTGAGATGTTTCATTTGGTGCTTGAGAAAAATGTGCCAGTTTCTAGCTCGTTATACGAAGGGTTTTAGGACCCCCGCTTCATTTGCACAACTGCTTACTTATTTCGTAATAGTAGACATGTTTTGTTTTAATACTTTGGCGTCGCCTGACTTATTTACTACAAATGTTCGACATAGTCCATCCGCGTATTACATTGCACCCCCGAAGTAAATATTTAGGGACATACGACTACTTTTTGTAGTCAAAGTTGTTTTACCCAAAGCAACGGTACGACATAGTCCACCCACATAATACATTGCACGCCCTCCCCCCACGGAAATCTCTGGTGTTAGAAAGAGAGAAATGCACAGGAATATGGAGAAACAAAAACATATTTTCTATCATTTTACAGGGAGGTTTGTATTACATTTTATATTCATACTATATTATAAACACAATTAACAATATTCTCAGCGTTAATTCTCTACTACGATTTATTAAGCGGTTTTTTCAGGAAGTATGGTGCCCGCTGTCCAGGTGAAAATGAGGTTCGAATTTTGGATGCAATTTGCGCTCAGATTAGTTTAGTGCTTGATTTTTTGAACCATCGCATTCCATTCAGATTCCATTGTTGACTACCATTAAACATACCAGCACATAAGAAATCTGCCTCAGCATCCACCAGAAAGTCTCCATTACAGATTTGGTATAGGTCTGTGAACTATGAACAATTTCGAACGTCAGGTAAACAGTAATGTGCATTCATAACAAGGCCTATTCTAACAAAAATTTGGCAGAATTCATTTGTAGGGCCCCTCTAGATATCTATCACCCCGCCCAACTGCTTAACGTATTTTGTGATCAAGCATTAAATTCTTGGATACTGAGCATAATTTAATATGTAATTGTGGCGGACGTAATCAAAAGATATTAAATTAAATAAGATTCTTTTTGTTTTAGTATACTAAAATAGAATAATATTCGATCAACATAAAATTGTTTTGCGCAAGATACGAATGCTAATCGAAGGAAGTTCGACCTTACGTAGGCGGAATTTAACGAAAATGGAAATTCGTCCTTCTTTTGGTGGAATTTAACGAAAAATTTAAAGTAAGGCTACTTAACATTTAAAAGTAGGTTTTTTATCATAAGTCGGCAGGATTTTTGGGGCCTCGGAAATCAATCCTGCAGAAATATCTACAAATCTTTACAAAACGTGACAGTAACGGGAATAAAACTTGTTAGATCGTAAGCTAAGCAGATAATAACGTTAAGTAACTTAATTCTATTCAGTTCACCCGTCTGCCACTAAAAGTTTGAATCTACTGGATAATAGATGAACAAATGATAGCAAAGCTATTGAGGGGTTTGTTTAACTAAATGAGTTAAAACTCTTTGCGCAACCTACAGTTCTGCAAATCCTGCAAACAAAATTCAGGTCGAAATTAAATCGGGTAATTAAGCGTATAGCTGGCCAGTTTATTTTGATAAACCCAGTGGATTTAATAATAAGAAGGGCTTTGGTTTGGGAAACTGCCTTCTTTTTTAAAGTTATTGTGGGAAATACCCTCTGACTTTTGCCAAATCATGAGTATGTTTATATAAAAGGAATTCCTTATGCCATAAGGAAAGACAGAACGAAACCTTCTTCTAATATACTTTGTGCTGTGGAAGAATTCCATAATTAGCAAAAATGGGGAATAATAATCCCTTCGAGTACTAAAAAGTTTTGTGCGAAGTTGATCAATATGAACTAAATTGAACTTTGAGGAATCGCATTTATTTTCAGAAACAAGGAGCAATATAAGCTTAAAAAATTATATTTAGCCATTCTGTTAAGTTTTTTTTTGCAAAAAGTGAAGTAATAAAAAAGTTCTTGGTAGAGCATTTTCCTTACTGCATAGCTCGTCAAACGCGCAAACAAAGTTTCTACATGTAACTGCGCAGACAGCGAATAGAAAGCTTTATTGCATGTAAGTCATGTAAAAATATAGTTTTTTGTAAACAATAAGATCCGCTCAAGCGTTATTTAGCAAAGGAACGAAGAGAAGAATAATAAGTACTTCAAAAAATGGTCATATAGGTGGCCTGTTTTTTGCATTTGGACGTTTATCACGGATTTTC
>UYRU01047405.1:0-10308 GCA_900617775.1 Dibothriocephalus latus | reverse complement strand
TGAACATAACATCCCTCGGCCGATGCAGCAGGTGCCTCTTTACGCCACATCTCTCGGGGCAATGCAACACACTAGTCGCTCACAATTTGAACTTGCTCCACAATCATGCAAAGGCATCTGCCACCATGACTCCCACATACTGTCACACTCTCCTTGGCCTGACTGGCTTCGCTAGGGGGCCACTGCCGTCCGGGGCAATAACTCGGGTTACGGTCACAATGCAGCCCTCCCACTGGTGCCTTCAGACTTTTATTTATAAGTTGGAGTTTTGCCTGATGATTGCAGTGCTTTGAGTGCAACCACTTTTTAGACCTCATCATCTTTTTCATCGATAAAGCGCGCCAAGAAAGCCTCTCATATTCTATGAATTTGTGTAGTTTATTAAATATATCAGAAAACAAAGCCAGGGGCGCTAGTTTTGTAAAGATTAGATAAGGAGTCACGCATCGCAACTTCAAATGCCAGCGCTGTTCCATGGGTTCTGTCATTTTGGATATGCTTTGCACTGTTTGACTCTGTTTCTCGAAATTGAGTGATTAACATTTTAGACTCTAATTTTCTAGAGATAGCAGTAAGGCAACGGACTCCAGCGACCTGCTGGCATTAAAAGCCACTTGATATGGTCGAATGGGCAACTTAACTGAGCGTGACCGCCATCTGAAAATTACCAGCCGTGTCTGAAACAAAATAAATAAGAAGCGAAGGATAGAATTTAAACAATGATGTGTTTTTGGTTTCAAAAATTATAGCATAGTCCTTCCCATTCTCTTTTGTTGTTTGTTCTTCTTATCCAGATGATCCATCCTACGTGGTGTCAGAATTTTGCCTCTGGATTAACAGCGATCATACTGCGAACAAAACTTAGAGTAACCGTCATTTTTCTGCTTTCGAATGAATGAAAAGGTTCGTGTTCCAGGTATCTGCATGGATAAGGAAGAAGACGTGTCAAGCACCGGATCACTTGATTTATTGTCCTGAGAGAATTCCTGTAAGAGTTCGAAAGCTCAGGACAATAAATCAATTGATGTGGCGCTCGACACGTCTTCTTCCTTTTGTTGCTTTCATTTGGCTGGGTTGTAATTCGCCTTTTTTGTACACTTGTTGGTTGCCTATTGTGGACGCATAATGTAAACAACTTCGGTGTGAAAATAAGAGACGCCTCTAAAGTCTAGATGATAAAAATAAAAATAAAATTGTGTTTCATTTTAAATTAAATCTAATGTGACTGCGCTATCTTTATACGATCTCAATTAAAATCATAGTTAAGACAGACGTTGATTGTCACACCTTCGCAATTTGCTCTCGTGTCCCAGAAGGGTGTATAGCATTTAACTGGTAGGCTTATTAAGGGCATATTCAGTGAGTCTTTTATCGAAAACTCATCTTTGTTCAAATGCCCCTGAATTGTATCTATCGCAACACGATACACGCCTGGGCTCGTCTACCTATTTCTCTGTCTGTGCCATTAAACGCCAATTAACAACACCATCTCTCACTATTTATTTTTTTTCTAACAACAGGTTGATGCAACTAGGCTGTAACTTTAAGAGTGAAAGCGACTTTCCAACGGGTTTTGTCGTTTCATATTAGCACGCCGAAATGCGCAATAGATAACTCGATAATTTGACACTGCCGGCAATTGTACGTTGACGGGCTTCGAATAAAGTGACACGTTTAAGTTATCGGAACCTTCATTGTGCATCGAATTCCCATGGTATCCCAAGACCTCTCGGAAACTTTGTTCTTTTGCTTTGAAAAAGGAATATTTGTTGGTAAATTTAAATACCCACCGTTTTCTACTTTTATGATGGTACCGAGTTTTCACTTGCACAATATAAACGTTTGGACATGACTACCATCTGTTTTGACAGAAATACTGTACAAACATTTCCTAATGCATACATGCATGCATACATTTCCAAATTTTACCAATTTTCAGTCAGGTTGTATTCACGGCATTTAGTTGGACTTACGACCGTAGTGCGCGGGTAACACTGATTCCAATAGGCAAATTACACTGACTAGTTTCACGGCCCATAGCTAAACTTGTCCCATACGTAATATGACGTTAACTGAACGTACAGACCTCCATGTGTCAAGCAAGACAAAATAAAAAAGTCTGTTAATAAAGACTGTTTGGGAGGCTTGGTGCCAACTTTTGACTCCTATGCTTTTCCTGTGCCGACCTTACTTTAGAGATATCGATCTTATTTGTAAGATCATGGGTTGTCTTGAATTATTCTAGGCGTATCCGTTGAAAATCGAAATGACAATCCAAACCGTTTATCACAGGAGGCGTAAGGGAACCATTTCGAAGCCATACTGCGTATGTGGAAGATTTTGTTTGCTCTGAGCCCGTGGTCAGAAACCCAGTCGGTATCCTTGGACTTGGAATTTCAAAAGGGTTCCATACAAAACTTTTTTACAAAAATGAAACTCATTATTTGCCAATGCATCCTTTTTTGTATGCCTAAAGATTACTGGCCCAAAAAGTCAGTGTGGTTAATAAGAGTTAGGATGTCAAGCGATCAGTATCGTCCTCAAGAGTTCTGTTACTGAGGATTAGCTGATCGTTACTTTATCTAACCCTACGCAGTAGTCTTAATACGACATTAGATTTATAATGTTATTGAGATGTTCGTCTTTTCTGTTCATAATTCCAATAAAACTTCCAGAAAGGTGGTGTTTTACATTAGCAATGTTTGTTAGGGCGCTATATGGGAAGGATGGAACGGAATTTGTAAAGTAAATAAGCATGTTTATTAAATATCTACGGTATAAACTGGAAAATCAACAAAAATTAATCAATTTCCAAGGAATGACAACTATAAGTGCAGACTTAGGTAAAAGAGCAATTTGTTTACGATATCGAAGTGGAGGGTAGCTAGGCAACTCTAAGACATAATTCGTACTGTAGAATTTAAGAATGCAAGCAAAAAGTGGAAATTCGCAATAGCATTTTTTCAGCTTAACGACCCACATCGGGGTATTAAATTGCAAATATTATTGAGTCGTAAGACTCACAGTGTATGTTGAATATTTATCTGTGCTTAGACTTCGACTAAACTGGTCCTGTAGAGTGCATTGGATCTAAGTTGTGTTTAGGTGTCTTAAAATTTCACCCTCAAGTTAGTGATTTCGAACGGATACGGATGTTTATGGACAATATAATGGATGATTTTTGTGGTACTGAAAGTTCTAGAGCTGAATGAAAGGTCTGAAAGTTAACTAAGGTGGAAAAAAATACTCATGACAAACCCCAAAATCTTCCGTATAATGGATGATGAGTATTGTGACTGGACCCGACCCCATCATGTTGAAAATGAAAGATGAGACGAACAGAGTGAACCAAAAATCTGACAGTAACTCCAGAAACGCAAATTTGGTTCTTAGGCCTCCACATTTTCCTCTTTTTTCCAGATCATAACGAATTTTTTCCAAGCGATTTTTTTTGATTTCCACCTCTTCCTCACGCGGGGGAGTGAAAAAGACCGCCCCGGAAACGCAGTAATTCAGAGTTATTGCAGACATGATGATCATTGCACCTCGATAGCTGTACGATTTTAAAAGAAAGACAAGTAGTTGTGGTATAGCCAGAGCTCCAACACCAGCTCCGGTTAACGATAGACTAAGGGCGGTCGCCCGCCTCTTTTCAAAGTAGGTCGTACAGATCACGAGAGCAGGCGTGAATACAAGTGTTAAGCCGAAACCTATAAAAAATGTTAACCAATAAATATTTCAATTTACCATAAACCATCCCGAAGCCGAATAGTATACAATATATATTTGTCGAGAAGGCAGAAATAAGTAATCCAATACTACTCATAATTCCTCCGGCCATCACGACTGATTGGACGGAAAACCGTTTACATAATGAAACTGCAAGAGGACCTGCAAACATATGTTACAGAAAAATATAATTAACCTAGAATCAGTCGGACGCTAGCACTTATTGCTCCTATGCTGGCTGTCCAAGTTGCGTTGGCCGAATATTTTTCAAGGATTTCCACGTACCAAATCGAGTAAGCTTTCTCGCTTCCAGCGGTTAAAAAATGAATAAGAAAGGCTCCAAAAACCACCACCCAGGCCCATCCCCTATCTTGATAAGGTTTTGGTTCCATTTTCAGCTTACAAATCTTTTCTTTAAGAAATCATCAGCCAATAATTTCGAATATTGGTATGGTTAGAGTACATTCCGTTCATTGGATTAAACAAACGCATTATCCGTGTGGTATATTTGTGGTCTTAAAGGTTTATAAACCAGTAAAATATTCTGCATGTAATGCTACGCGTTTCCAAAAAGAAATTTCCAGTCTGCCTGGTAAAATGTGGCCCCTTAAGGTCTCTTTGGTAATATGAGCAATTCTTAAGAGTTCAATTATACAACCCACAGTTAATTTATCTAAATCAAATTGAACATATTCCGATGTATAGCTTCCAGTTTAATCACCAAAAAATATCAATTACTTGTCCTTCTAAGTTCATTAAATGCGCTTCGGTGAGTACATTCTGAATACGTATGCGGTGCAGACCGACTCCTTCTAGATATATTGATGTTGAACAGTCGTAGACTTAGTTTCAGTACCACGATGATTCGGACAGAACACCTTAAGCGTATTCAGGAGTCATTGGATAACCAGAGACGACCGACTGCTTGTAAACTTGCGAACAATAAGTCTCTTCCGAATTCAAGCGTAGATTGTAAGTTCTTGAAAAAAATATATAATGCGCCTGATCCCAGAAGAAGCGGGAAAGCGAACAGATCTCGATTGTATACGTTGTCGCAAAGTCAAACAATGAAAAATGGCATATGGAAATGGAGGTGTACGTATGGCAATAAGTGACAGCGAAGGAAAATACACAGTTAGACTCGGGAGTGGTTAAAAACATCGGCAATATCTGATAGGAATATTATTATTTTTTAAAGAATCAAAACGTCTGACACGTAAAACGTTCATAAAACTCGCTGAAAGACAAGGAGGTAGGACCAAAATTATCAAAGGTTATGCTTCTGTTTTATTCAAATCTCAATATTTACGAAGCCAGTACGTCATTTTTGATAATTGTCCGCTGGTCCTAAGTAGCCAGCATTGCCCCTTTACATCTGTGCCTACCTTCACAAGAAATTAAGAGCTTAATCTGAAGTGCACATGAATATCTATTGTTTTTCGCCTTAGCTCAGTCATTCCATGCGTTTATAATTTGCTGCGGAAATGTTACCGTCCAGCTGCAGTTTGCACACTTGCCTTAAAAGTATATTCAGGCTGCTCACGGAAGTAACATGATAGAATTAAACCTAGGTAGAACACTGTGGTGCGTAAGTGTAACGATTATGTAAACATCATGTAACTGGTCCAATCTTATTGTGGATGTCAGGTTTGGGGTTCATCTATCAATGACTGGCAATTTATGCTTCGTAAAATCAACATGCTAATGTTGAATCATAGCTTTTCCTTAGTTTTAGTCCATACTACACTTTTGTTCATATCTACCGTGACTTGCTGGTAAAAGACCTTTATAGTCTACCAGGACAAGGTGGGCTGTAGCTCTTCTTGCCAATTTTTCCTTGCTGGTGTGTGATAAAAATTAATACTGGTTTTTTGGTTCTGAACGTTTTTCAAGACTGCAGCAGAAACAGGCCCTGATTGATTGAACTGCTAATTCCTTTGCGATCTCTAGGACTTGCGTCGATGTGGTTATCGAACTCACCAAAGGAGATCACATTGAAAACGTTCGTCGTAACCTTAAAGAGGTCATGTAAATAATTGCATAAATTGAACCACCCTTCCATCAGACTTATTAATAGAAGTGCTTGGGCGTAGATAACTGTGGAAAATATCTGCCCGCGCATTCGCGGTGACGTGGACATGAGAAAACCACTGATTTCCCGTGCAGAAAAAGAAGGCCGCGTAAGAATACTGGTGCTAACTGAAAAGGCGTTTCCAGAGTCCCCATTGTGCCGTTGAATATCCGGCGCCTACTTCCTTCGGTCGTCCTTGCTCTGAAATGAAATGAAATGAGTGAAATGATTTCTAAATCTGTTAAGACGGAGCCAATACTTATCCTTTCCTCTCTCCAAGTATAATTTCAAAACGTTGGCAATTCTTCTCTGTTTTGCAACCCGTATGCTTGTCTTCACGGTCCGTGTTGATGATCGTCGCGGGTTCTCTCATTTTCGCTAGGTTGTCAGTGGCTTCTGCGGTCCGCATGGTCGCATTTTCGGCATTTCGGTGATTTTCTCGTTACATCTACCATCCCTTCCTCCTTTTGCTCCGTTGTCCACAATGAGCTCCTCCTGTCTCACCCCCATGATGTTGTATGATTTCTCCCATTACAAGGAGCGTTACCAACCCTCATATGTTCTCGTCAACATCATGACCTCATCTCACTACATCTTATCAATCTCACTACTTATTTATGACCTAAACTGCTTTTTTTCCTATATTTTGAACTCGGAGATGCGCTGAGCTCTGCCTCTGATTTCTCATCTAAGAGTTTTTCACTGCTTCTTTTCTCAGTTCACGATATTTGCCGCATATTGTTGACTATTGTTTTAAATGACGGTTCGTTGTGGATTGGAGTTGACATAATATGTATTGCATACTACTCATTGTTGTTGTTTATGCAGTTGCTCACACGCGGGTGTGATTAACAACATTTGTACTTATTTTTAACGCAGCACTAAGTTTGTAATCAATGAACCCCGGTGTCTTAAAAATAAAACTCACTCGTTAACATACTTATTTGCTAAAATATCTGTAATGCTAGCGAGCGAGTCTCCCTATGTTCCGTGTCTAGATTATGACCTTATTGTTTACTAAGGTGTAACTTAAAAGCAATTTTAGAAAATAATGCTGGAAATACTCTTTGTGTTCCTGATATATTTTTATCCACTTACGCTCGCAATGTTTTGCAACCGTTTGTAGATGTGGTATTTGTCGGCTTTTAAAATTCTTCATTTATGTTCCCTCCTTATTGTCACTTACATTTTCATACCTATTAGACCATGTCACTCTTTTTGTTTAACTTGACCGCAGTTATTTATATGACAGGCATTAGCCCCGCATTTGTTTCGTTGGTGTTGTACCGACATCGCATCCGTATTCTTTATCCCCCCCCTTCCGACAGGCGTTCTGGTTATCCTTTTCTCGGTTTTGGTCCAAAACCCTTCAGAACAGTTGTGGAAGAGAGGCCAATAGGCGAACCGTTGGCGCAGGACCACAAATCTTCTATTTAGGAATAACACTAAGCGCATTCGAATAAAGGCGATAGGAGAGGGCGTCAGGTAGGAGGAAGTGTGACTTACGAAAAACATACATTGCTAGTGTCACAAAAAAGAAGAAAAGTTTGCATGCAGTGTCGAGGCTAGCTGGTTTATTGTAAAAGTACCCAGAATCACCCAATCTTGAAGTTTTGACAATCTATTGCCCACCACTGAGTCACTCCGAGGTCGACGCCTGTCTGTCACATGGGCTATCAAGGTTCACTGCTCGACAATTGTCCTGATTATGGGTGACTTCAATGCACCGCTCGTTGATGGGATTTGGACATATGCAGGTAGACCAGAACTAGCGTTTGTCTGACACTGGACCGGGCATTCAAGCAATTTCTCACTTAAAATGTCCTTTTTCTCATGAGAATGTGTGAGGGGAACGATCGAACTGCCTGACATTGTGATCAAAAAATTGTTGGTTTAATGTCCTCCTCCTCTAGACCAAAGTGAGTACGTCGTACGCCAATAGGATTATTCAATATTTTCGGTGCCTGAACAGCCCACCAGAGTTATAAGAAATATTTGGCATGATGAGTTAGATCAAATAAAGACCAAAATCAAAAAATTATTTGGGAATCACCTATTTCCGGCAAGATAGCGGAGGATTGGTACAGTTCATTGAGTTATTGCATACTCTCATTAGAAACCGTTGCCCAAATTTTCGGAGGAAGCTGGACAACAAACACCAGTGGCTGATTTAGGCGTTTAAGAAAGAAACAAATAAAAGCCGATGTGGAAGAGGATATTCGCCACTGATGGTAATCATGTATCCATGAACGCATACAAAGCACGGAGGAAGCTAATCAGGTGACTTCTCTTCAGGACACTGCAAGATGTTGAGAAAGACCTGCTGAATCAGGCGTTCGTAAATCCGAAGTTATTCTTCAACTGCACAAGAACGAACACATCCTCGTCCTACAATGAAAGGGAAGTGACGACCTAGAAATTAGTGAGGATGAATCAAAAACTGCAAACTTTTCACAATTCCTTAAATCTATCCACGGAAGCTAATTTGCTCCTCCCAACTATGGCTCACTCAAGGTTCCAAAGGTTGTTTATATATCCTTTACTAAAGCCAGTGTTCATCAAGATTTGTTGATTCCAAATGAGTCGAAATAGCCGGGATCTGATGATATTCAACCATATTACTGACGGAATTCGCCGAGAAACTAGCCTAACCGCTTTCCATGCTTTTCAAACCTTCGTTAGGAATCAGTTGTTTATCTGCATGAATGACTACGCTATATAAAGGTGGTAGGGAACTCTACGTGGTGCGGATTTATCGTAGTGCCACCTGAGAGAGAATATATTATTCGTATTTTAAAAACTACTTGCAAATAATCAGTAGATCAACTTTCCGTTATTCAAACGCTTCCTTGATTATGTTATCCAAGAGGAATCGTTCTAAAGTTTTCTTGATCTGTAGACTTCATTTTCGGCTTTTTGTCCTTTCCGCAACCTTTTCACCTACATGTTTAGTTCAGCAAAACAATTACGAGAGGCTTTGATTTCTTTCTTATTGCGCAGTTATCACGCACCTATTACGGTCCCTGGTGTGCCCCACCCTTTCATTCCATACGAATCCCGTAAGATATTTGGGTGGGGGACTTTTGCCGTATGGCGGTCCTACGATAAATCCCTACCCTTTCTGCAAACAATTACAGCACAATCAGCCTGACTGCGTTCTGCTGCAAAATTTTGGAAGATGTTATGAAGTGGGCACTGACGTCCCCTTTGGAACGGCATAACCTATCCTATGCGCAGCAACGATCCCGTATAAGCAGTTCTTGTATGACGAACATTTTTATTGTTTGGAATGTTGGACCCGAACAGTTGAGGGAGGAATTTCACAGCATATAATCTATATTGACTTTAAGAAGGCATTCGATTGTTTCCCACATCAGGGACTCCTGTACAAACTCAGCCGAAAATGCGTTAAGGGAAATTTCCCGAAGTGGATTCAAAGCTTTCTATTTGGCCGAGACCAACAGTTGATATTAGTGATCAGCAGTCGGCAGAGGTGTTCCCCGGGCTCCGTTCTTGGCTCTAGTTTGTTCATTATATACGCTAACGACTGCATCGATGAACTAGATTGTGGTCGCCCTGTTTGCCGATAATATTGAGATTTGGAACGTCATCCAAAATGCAGCTAACGAAGAGCATTTGAAGGCAAATCTTAACCGACTCCAAAAGTGGTCAAAGAACTGGCTCTTGCCGTTCAGTGAGTACAAGTACAATATTATACGAGTTGGCAGAACCAGCTCATCTTACCTCATGGTTTACTATGTAAATGGTATGCCACTCCAAGAATTGGATGCACAGAAAGACTTGGGAATGTGAATCACGCCCGTAGCTTAGACCTTCCTTGCACTGTTTAGAGGCACAAAAGTCTGTGATGAAGTCTGGTGTCCAAGCATGGATATTCTGGGCCAGGAAAGACCCTAACATCCTTGAAAAGGTCCAAAAGCGTACAACCGATTTTTTTCATTGGACAGGGCTCTCTGTGCTACGAAATACGGCTGTCTAGACTCATTCTCGTTCCTTTAAGTTGCATACAGCTACGAGATCTGATACTAACCTTCTACATCCTGCGTGGTCCGGACTACTGTCTTGTATCAGGAATATTTTTTGAGGTATCAATAACCACGAATATGAGAGGTCACACATTCAACATACGTGTGGCTGGGGCCAGACTGGATACTATGAAGTTCTTCTTCCCCAACAGAGTTGATGAGGCTTGGAATTTTCTTCATCCAGACGTCGATATGTCTGTATCCCTGGAGGTCTTTAAGCGGATGCCGGATCCATATAATAGTGTGCTCTATAATACCACCCGACCAACCTCTTCCTAACTCAGTGAAAATTATTATTCTACCATTTGTTATGTTTCAGTAACATTCGCTCATATAATATTTACTGTACGTAATTCATCGCCTACGTTGTTTCACCATGCTCAGACGAAGCTCTCCGTGGCCTTTCCTAAGTAGCCTTATGCGAACTGTGAAGATCCCGTCAGCGATTGCATCTATCGCACC
>UYRU01047359.1:2299-13673 GCA_900617775.1 Dibothriocephalus latus | reverse complement strand
ACTTGGGTCAACTCAAATTAAGCAAATCTGCCAAACCAACTTAATAATTAATGGATAACAAATAAATACATTTTTGCATTGAAGGCCCAGAGGGCACCGTCGTAACATACTTAGTATTGGGGTAAAAAATACTATGCAGACAAAATGTGCTCTGTGTGTAATATGCTAGGCAGAGTTTTTTAAAAAAAGAAGTCTGTAATCTTTGGAAAATATGGTGAACTAAGAAAGGAGCAGGGTCAAAGCCTTACGATGAGTTCGGGGGCAGAGTTCAGCAAGCTCCCACTCCGAAAAACGGCAACAGTAGTTTAAGTAGTGCACTCCATATGACCCTAGTCTCAGCATGTTGTCCTACGGGGATGGTGGTTATAAGGGTATGGGGGGTGGAGAATTAGGATAGGCAGCTGAATCTGCTTTAATAATTGCTATATGCATTGATATTTTATTGTTTTTTGAAATCTTGTTGAGTTATATCTGTGGCTTTTCCTAATCTGCATTATCGTTTAACATATCGCGGAAAAACCCCATTAGAAAATTCGGTTTTCTCGAAATTCATAAAAAAAATACAAATGGTTGTTAGGAGGTCGTCTACTTCAACTTACCTGAGCTCAAACTTACTGTTCGAAGTTGGATTAGTATAGTCCGCGGCTTGAAGCACCGCCCACACCTTCAATTTACATGCGGAGCAGCTTACTCAAAGCGGACGCAGGAAACAATTTCAATTTGATTTTTCCACTTCAAACTTTTTTCTACAAATTTCCTTCAACACCTATCCTATACCCTATTTCCACTGTCTCCGTAGGACGAAATGCTGGAAATAGGGGTATATAAGGTGAACCATTTAAATTATCTTTGCCAAAAAACTATAGGAGAAAAAAACTGCCTAATTAATAAATATATAGGTAAATTTATAGGATTGATAGGATACAGTGAGATAGGGCCGCAATGTTGATGAGAACATGTGAGGGTTCGAAACGCTCCTTGCCGTGACAAAAAGCATATAACAGCCAGGGCTACTGTTTGCCACCGTCCGACTGACTACAGGATCGACCATCAGGGAGACGAGACGGGAGGAGCTCATCGCGCTACCAGCGTCCAAACGAAGAGGAGACAGTAGAAGGCACGAGATCAACGCCGAAATGCCGAAGATACGACCTTGCGGACTGCAGAATCCACCGACAAGGAGGTGAAAACAGAAGAACCCGCCACGATCATCAACAGAGACCGCGAAGCCCATCGCCTGAGCATGAAGACTCATATTTGGGCGAGGGAAATATCGTCACGGTTGCAAAACAGAGGAAGGCAATATGGGGTCACCTTACGTTCAACTCACAACTAAAATGGTCTGTTTTATTTTTAAGTAACCAATCTGATCTGCAGCTCTGTGCATCGTAGCTACTAAATATTATAGAAAACTTAGGTCTAGACATTCGAACACATTTCGTGCGCTTCCCTACTTTTCAGCGCTGCAGATTTAGAAATCAACGATAGAAACGCTTAAGTGGCCACCGGAATGAGTAAAATGACAATCAAGCAGTAATTTATTCAGTTCACATAAGTGACAGAGGCCTATAATGACTGAATAGGTTTTGTAAGGTAGTTCTGTATATTTCCACTCCAAGTAAAAACGCTTCAGGATGCTTGCATATGTAGGGTCCTCCTGAAAGAAAAGCTTACTTTGGTTCAATGTATCACTTTACCTAAGGACCGGTTATGCAAAGGGATACAATTAATTATTAATAAAGGTTATGCACAAGACGAGTTGGACTGAAATGGACATATATAGCTTATTTATTGTCATCTGCTAGATATACTACAAACTTAGACGTCAAAACACTTGAGGTGTTAATCTGAGTTCGTTAAGCCATGTAGTCCATGCCACATCTATTGCTATCTGTTTCTGTGACCCAGATATGAAAGCGATGTCTCCTCCCATGTAATAGCTGCCAGTGTTTTAGAATTAAAAACAACCGTGGTATTGCTACATAGTGTTTTTCCAATTTTCTGACCCTTTGGGCATTTAAAGTCTGAATTATAACCCACAAAAATATTTATTTACTCAACGGTTAAATCTTGCATTAGTTAAAGTCACCGGAACGAAAAGGCAAACTTAAGATAATTCCAGACTCTGCAAAAATGTGTGTGTGGGTGTTCGACCATCGATTTCGATTGAGTCCACCATATGCACCAAACAGGTTGGTGCAGGAAGGTGACTGGAGATCAGATGGTTTATGTGCGTGATAGTAGACGTAGCCAGCGTCCACCGCATTCTTCAGCTCCACCCGGGGGTCAAAAAGGCCAAACGGGCTTAAGCTAAAGCCGCTTTCTCCAATTCAGGCCAGAAACACCAGCTAACTTAATCTTAAGTGACAGTAGATTTTGCACTGGCACTACCGCACGGCCTAACCTCACTCATCTTCAATAGGTGCCCAGACAGGTTCAAGGTGACTAAGACTGCTACGGTTACTACTATTACTTAAACTACTAACTATCAATTTAGCTGTGTTTTAGTAGTTCTGGCACTATTTCTGACGCTAATATTAGTCGGCAGTGACGCTGAGTAAAAAGTCATCACTGGGGCTCATATGGCCTTGATCTCAACAAGAAGTGCAAATCTGGGTTTATGTTATTTCGAGTAAATACATGTTTGAAGTCCGAGCATATCAGGGCTTGCCTTGGTTTCCGTCCACTTAACTCTATCCACCAGGTTGTGTCCGTTTCTATTAGGAGTTGGACTACGAGGAGAAAGATGCTGCTACTAAAAGTAAGTACATTTGCTAAAGCGTCGCCTGAGGTGATTGTGTAGGCACCTGGTCTCCTCCAGAGGGTAAAAACGATAAACTAAACCTCATAGGACAGACAAATTCCAGCGCTAGGCAGCAGAGGCACCTCAGTCGCTCATAATTGGGAAGCTGAATGACCCGCTGTTAGTGACGTGATCACGACCGAATTTGATAGCGTGCGGATGACAGGCAGGGAACTTGCACAGGCAGTCACGGGATCAGTTAGCTAGTGTTAACCCGTCAGGCAGGCACGTCAAGGCCGGCAGTGTCAGTTTGCTACCAACTTTGGACTACGACGACTAGGATATTGTTGCTAGGAGTAATATGCCAGTATTAGGAGGGCTAGTTCTAGCATTCGTACGTAATAATACCAGTAAGTTGTATACAATAATACGGTCTGTGCGTGCATGAAGGAAATCGGACAAATAGTAAGCTTAAAGGTTAAACAAACGTTATTTAATAAAAGCTCAAGTTTTATCATGCCTCTGTGTCGTAACTCAGTGCCATTTGCCTTTGACTTACTACAGTATATAGTTTGCGATAGAAACAGACCAATCATAAGTGCCGTGCAGCTAATACGGCTGCTAATACGGTTTCTGCTACCACTAGCTAACTGGTAAATGCAGCTGAATGATAATAGTACTAGCACTACTACTGACGCTAATATAAGTACTCTCTAGATGGGGCATGTTTCAGAATTTTGTAGTGGCGGTGAGGCAGTAATATCAGAATTACTGAGATCCATTCTAGTGCTAAGGTGAATTTTTCTACTACTACTGCTGTGACTCCTACTGTCACTGTATTGTAACTGCTACTAGGTCTACATACCGATAGTATTAGTAATAGCACTGTTTTTACTATTTAAACTGATAATTGGAGAGTGCAAGTACTCTTTAGATGGGAATAATAAAGACAGTAAAGTGGAAGCAAATTACAAGTACGGTACTAAGGGACAACAGTAAGACAGTACAGTAGCAAGCAGATAGAGTAGGACAATAGAACAGACCGATACAGTGGAGCAGAAATGATGCAATATTAATGATGTTCGTGACACTGTTGACGGTGGTTATACTAACGATTTTAGTTCGTTTATTTCCTAGGAAACTGGTACCGCGTGCGTAAATATACACGTAGGAAGTCGGTACCAGATAGGGATGACAGTGGAGACTAAGGCCTGCCAATACTTGGTCAATATCGGAAAAGCCCGAGTACCCAACAGAACATCTTGCGTTTCGTCTGTCCCAGCCAAAGGAGAATCAACTTTTGTAGTCACTAGGTCTAGCTTTCGATGGACAACGCACGGCCCCAGGCTGCAGTCTTTCCGCATGATTAGCTCAACTTTTACCATGCCTTTATCTCACCAGTTAAAGTCATTTGCCGTTTTAAGGCAAATTATAGCAATACTGTAGTATCTAGCTCTAGTTTGGAATTTACAGAACGTCTCCTGTCTAAATAGGGGCACAAAATACTCCAGAAGTATCTAAGCATGACAGCATGGCATTTTTATATACTGTATAAATATCTGAGTGGTAACACATTGATCTTATATTTGCAATGGGGATATGCATTTACAGGCTTCCTTATCCTCAACGGAGGTGATCGGGTGAACACCCTGATTTTACTGGGGTGGTTTTTCTCTGTGCGGAGGACGCGGACCAGCAAATACAGGCAGGTTCTCAATTTTCTGACCTTTTGGCATTTAAGGTCAGAATCATAACGCAGAAAACTATTTATTTATTCACCAGTAATAGCTTGCAGTAGCTAAAGTCCCTGGAACGAAAAGAGGACTTTATGCTAATTCTGGGCCATGCATAAATATAGCAGGAGATGAATTTCCTGTATCGTGTTAACAGCCGTTGCGAGTTGAAAGGTTATTTGATGCAGATGTTTTAGCAAAGTCAATCCAATTTAGTTTTGTGATAATACTAGCAGGCGGCGGGAATCATCCACAGTTGTTGGGGAAACATCTTTACATTTGTGTGCTTTTTATTGATATAACAACAAATTACAGTCAAGCATCCGTGCGAAGGCATAATTATAATCTCCCATAATCCTGCTTTGTAATTACGAAGAAGAACTCACAAAATTATTAATTGCGGATTTCTAGTAGGATCTGCTCCATATTTGCAAAGCTTTGCAGTCCCCTGTTCTGTGAGTGATTGAAAAAACTTTTCTAGCTGCCCTACGATAAAAAAGTTGATGTTCTGACGTTAACCAGATATTTTTAACTAAATGTGACAGCTTTATTTAACTTATTTATACTACATATATTGCCATTTTAGTCCCCTGCACTCAGCACCTGTTAAAGCATTCAAAACAAAACCGCGCGAATTAAATCATTAACCTTATAATTTGTCATGCAGAAATCGTGCAGATTTTTAAATAACATTCAGTTTGATTTTTATTTTGTCGTTCTACTGTGTTTTATGGTGCTGAGGAAGTTTGTCAGGATTAATTTTTTATCATCTCAAAATTAAGGCTTTTACAGTTTTAAGTAGCCTGTAAAAATAAAAGGCCGAGTTAGTTGTTTTCCGCCTAAGAGAGCAGCTCTGTGTGTGCTAACTGGGACTGTTCCGAGTTTGCGAGATTATACCTCACAACTTAAATGGTTTCTAAAACAGCCACTTAACTGACGAAAAAATGTCGAGGAAGATATAAAATGACGCCAGGGCATACTTGTTTCCTCTAATATTTTCTTCCAGTATATAGTACTTGAATTAGATAGTTTTAGAATGTGGCCAACATGCTTAGAAATTCCTGTTGCGCCTGAAAATCCTGAAGTTGAAACTGAATCCTTAATCTGTTCCTGAAGGGGGGATTTCTGTCAAGAAAATGTTCCCACAATATTTGGTCTTTCTGTTGACAAAACCAAAGCTTTAAAAATCACGCCAAAATTGAACTCATTGTGGCACGCATTGCAGCGTTCTTATTTCTGAGTTACAAATTTCCACAATTTTTCACATACACATACCCGCTGAACCTCGCAGATCCTGCACAGATTAGCTATATTCGCACGGTGCTTGGAGCATCACCGGCGTTCGAGGCTTTGATTGCCACGAGTTCACTTCACACATTGGTGGGATAGACATTCGACAAGTTGTTTCGCCGATGCTATCACTGAATGCCATGTTAACACAGGCGCTCCCTATAAGACGATTTTTTCTGCCTGGGAAGTCATATTGCTGAATATGGAGGGACAGATCATAGGGCTCGTTACGCTACTGCGGGTTGCCGAACCATGGTCGCAACAGTTTAAGACTCGCACGGCTGCTATCTCACTGAATATAAAAGCGTGCTCGAGTCCTGCCAGACAAACTCCAATTTTCGAGTTGGCATTATTCCTCCCACTGCTGAGGGGTGTTCAACCATACATGTCTAGGTTAATCTTCCTTTTTATTCAGCATGGCTACTTTGTTCGGAATTTTACCGGATCCGGTTAGCGACTCAAAATCCTCCTTTCTCTAAAAAAAGGACTCATTCCTATCTTGACGAATTCATTCACGTTCTTGCGATGCCATACTTTCCGATATGAACTTAACGAGTCAGTTCAAGCCGCAGAAAGTGGGGGGTACTGCCGTAATAGAGCCTGTTGTGACACTCATCTGCGTTTAATTTTCGGCTACACTCTCATTCAGAAGGAGAAAATGTGATCACTGAACAAGAAGTTGCTTGGCCTGACGTTTCGGATTCTCGTTCGGATTCTCTTCTTCGAACACATCATTGGAGGTGATCGCAGATAAGGGTACTAGAAGCACAGTGTATGCAGTCACTACGCGACCATATATATACTACAATTAGCAACATTTGCGCTCCCCAGTGGGGAGGTCGTAAATGATACGAGAATGGTTTGGCTGTCCGCATCCAAGTCGTTAACTGTCGCAAAAAAGCAGGTCAATAAGGATCTTCTTTCAGCGAGCAAATTTTCTCGTTCTGATCTGCTTCCTGGAGCTCGCCCGTCCGCTTCTATTTACTCATTACCCACTTACTGAAGGTAATGTCATGCCTCACCAGCTAGTATTCAGTGAGCATAGTAATAGCATCAACGCGGGAAATTGGGATATTTACAATCGGACTATGGCCTATCTTTTTTGATTTTCTGTTTCTTTTTACCATAGAGCAATTCACCCGGATGGTCTGGCAGACCGCTGAGGCTGAACGAGGCCGGAGGACTTAGAACGGGATTGTCTGCAATTGTTGTCCCAGTTGCCTCCCCGGTTGGTAATCTTATGGCAGACATGGTAAATGCAATAAGAAACAGATGGTCGATTCGTTGTTTCCAAACAAAAAGCTGATTGATAATGCACAGTAGAGGTCTTTCCTCCTTCAGTGCTTCAAGAAGGTCGAGCCTTGTGTTCTTCTTATGACAACGGTATTTTAATCTGACTGCTTAGCTCATGTCAGATTCGCGACAGATGCAGTGAGAGGTCAAAAGAGAGAGAAGGGAAGACAGAGTATGGCTTTGTCTAGAAACAAAAGAGGCTACCTGTTCCTACTGTATAATTCATTTTCGACTCGCCAATCTACTGATCAGTCACGTCTGCTTTTAGGGCTCTTGTCCCGTGCCAATGGCTATCTTTTGTGGGCAAGGACCGGATGTGCAGGAAAGCGGCGATATCGCTGCCATGGCGACCACAGATATTAAGTCCAGATTCGAATGCTGAGATACGTTCTCCCAACATGGTCCTACAGAGCGCGAATCTGCACTATAATTGTGTCATATTCTTTTATAAAAAAAATTAAAAGCCTCTAATAAAATTGGCACTGTCCGAGAATGTAGTTTTCTCCGAAACTCCACTATAATAACAACATTATGAAATACCTTGATGTTGCTGTGTCGCTAACTTGACCAGCTAGCTATAGAGATTACTGCCCTTATTGCCCCCCCCCTTTCGCTATTCCCAGCAACTGATCATTTTGTTCTTTTTCTCCTGCGAGTAACATAATGTTAAAGCCGGCCTACTTGTAGAGTTCTTTCTGCTCTACTGGAACTCAGGTAAACGTATGGCCACAGTGCTATGTTAGGGATCAATAAGATCATGGTTAATCGCATTCAGAAAAGCCCTTGCGGCGTTCAGGATTGTTTTTGTGTGAGATAAAGCGCCTACTGCACATGATAGTCACGCGCTTTGCTTCATCCTTGTGGTTTCAGGGACAATAAACTTGCGTGATTTGTACTCATTATCTTATGACGTAAATTTTTTCCTGTTGCCCGCCTACGAGTGCATAATTGTCTTTTATGGTTCCGCCCGCACGGCTCCCGCGACCATAACTGTGCCTTCAATCCGTGCATGTGATAAAAGTGCCACGTCTGCTAGAAGTGCTTTCGCTGATCGGGTTGCGGGCACTGCTTGTCTCGTTGAGACTCAATGTAATGGTTTCGCAGGCGGTCGTATAGCGATTAGTAATAGGCAGTAGATGGGCTAACTCCGAGGACATTTACAGAAAAAGCCCTGTTACGCAAACACAGCTCATGTTGCGTCCCCAAAACTCTTACAGCAAGAAAGTAATAATCGTTCTTCAAAATGAGGCAGATTGCGGTTTATTAAGTAATATTACGTTGCTTAGAAAACTAATTTTTGTAATAAAGCGGAAAATTCCGGAAAAGTTGAAATCGAGTGTACAAGGTCAACTTGAGTTTTAAAGTTGGGGAAAGCCCATTCATGCAAAGAACGAGTGAATAAAGCAACACAAGTAGAATTTCGTTGGAAAATAATCATGCTGTAAAAGCTTCGAATAAATATGCTTTCATATTACGTGCAACGTAACGTATGGCTGTTACCGAATAGCCTAATGTTCGAGTCCATATTCCAACATAGTGTTACGAGAATTGCTTCTTGTTTCTTTCGTTAATAAATTGTTGGAGTTACTTTGGACGAATGCAACTAGATTTTCGCTTGATTACGTCGACTTGAAGGTCACAGGAATAAGATATTTCATGAGCTCACGTGCAGAGATGCAGGTCAGTGACTAATAGGTTTAAGTGGAATTGTCAGGTGCAATCGTAAACGTCCCATTTTGTGCACACTAAGAGAAATATCCTTCCGTCTCATTTATCTGTAATTATTTCGGGATTTCAATTACGATGACGTTCAGATCGTTCTCGAAATGATGGTTAACACTTTACGATTTTCAGTGGTTTCAGTCACTGGTCCATAAATAAAGCTTATGTTGTACGTGTTTATCAAAAACTTCGAAATAAGATATTGCTTAAACCCATTTACCTAAATAGTGAGTTTTTGGGCATTCTCTATGATGCATCTGTCTGGTTGGGTCACGGTTTTATAATCACCCAAACATGTCAACTCTATGCCGATAAAATGAACGTCTTCAACAAACGTCGGGTATTAATATGCCAAAGATCAATTAAAAGGCTTTATATTATAAGTTACCTCTTGAAATAGCGCTCTAATTAGATGTTCTGGCGTCAATTATCTGCATAATTTACCATTTCCCGGGGCCTGGTGTCAAGACAGAGTCAAGAGGAACGAAGATGAGGCAGGGCGCAGGCGACTGGCGCAACCAACACTCAACACGCGTAGCAACATCACACCCCACTGGGTAGGCTCCCGCCTGGGAGCGCCATAAAGGCCACATTAAGAAGGAGCCATTGAGCCTGACTCTCGGAGCGCAGTAAGCCACTCCACCCAACAAGGCACACACTGGACTGACCGCGGTATCCAAGTTATCCCGTCGGGTGGCAACCCTCTAAGCCACGGCCTTTAGCGCACCACGATAGCTTCAAGCGCATCAGATTTTTAGTGAGGAAAGAAATGCGCTGAGGGTCAATCTCACTCTCTCCACCATCGTCAACAACGGGCCACCGCCTAGCTCATAGGTCGCCTGAGGTGAGATGGGACTAAAACCCACACAAACAGTCCGAAAACCAGGAAACGGACACTATAGACGGAATATAGGGCTGATTATGTTGAAATGTTGCCAAAAGCTAGATTTTGTGACGCCCCAGCCGTTTTGTTTCCATCCTACAAGGATAACAAGGAATGGGGTCGCAAGAAAAGGAAGTCCTTTATTGTGTCCCTTGTATAGGTATTGATGCAAGGAAGGTTATAAATCGAATGAATCAGGTTGGTTCCTCGAGCGAGTAGCGCCTTCATCGGCAAACTAATTGGTTCATCCTGACCCCTATCCGGCCGCCTCGCGTAGTTTCGGCTCGTTGAAGGTCCACGGGCGCGTGCGGTCTTTTTGTGCGTGTGGGCGGACCGATAGCGTGACCTAAGAGCTCGCCAGGGCTACGTGCATCGTCAGCACGGTTCCTTACAGGTTAGTTGTCAAAAAGGCCTCACGTGTTCCGACTACGATTGCGATATCACTGCTGATAATGGCAAATCCAGCCGTAGTGACAATTTCGGTGCCCCTTGTCTTCATTCGTAACACACACCAACTTCTGATTGCTATGTTACCGAATCCGTGGGCTCTAGACCCCACTTGTCAGACAAAACACAAATGCTCGCCTTCTGTTTTGCAGTTAGAAGCGTGCTATGGGGTCGGATTTTTGGTTTGCTGGGGCCTGGAGAAATTGTCTACACCCGACAGGAATAGTTAAGGTCCACTGAGACTATCACAAATATCTCCTACCATTTAAAAACATTGCTTTCACAAACGCTCTTGACTCACCTGTCATACAAACGGCCTGAAATCTAATCTCGAGGACCGCGTACCTCTTGGATGCTTTAATACCTTTGGCTAGTATGTGCACCTGCAAGTTAGTTTCAATGCGCTAGAACATAGAACGTAGCCTTCTGTGGTCTCTTTACCAAATGAGCTAGCGCGTGGACTGACGGACTGAGAGTCCGTTTGCAGTGGCTCCTACTTCATGTGGCCTTTATGACACTCCCACCCAGCTGGGATTCCAGCCCTCCCCCCTCTTGCTTTTGTTTCCTTGTTTGCGCTAATCCACAGCTCGTGGGCCTGCGCCCTCTCTCATATCCGAGCTTTTGATTCTGTCTTCACACCAAGCCTAGGTGAGGCGGAACCGCGAGTGAAGTAGATGCATCGCAAGTCACCACACCTGTACTACCTGCTGTGGAGCTCTCGATGGACCCCATCAAAAGCGACGGTCGGACTGTCAGGTACATGGCGTCAGGATGCCCTGCTGTAAGCGTCTGAGATACATGTCGTGATGTCTCCGGAGAATCCTTCACCGTTCTAGATTCGGGTGCAATATAGTGTTTTTACCGCCCCTCGTATTTTTTCTGACTTAGGGAGTTGCCGATACTTATGAATAAAGATAAGTCACCAGTTCAGACCACCTTCATATGCATGTACTCCTTTACTTACTCCTGTGGAGCAGTTTATATTGGTCACAGGAATCAGCGCCTATCCAAAAGAATAAAAGAACACCTCCCGGCATGGTTGAGAAAAGGTTTGGTCAAGAACATAAATAGCTCTATTCTGACGTATATAGTTGATTCCGAACATCGTGTGGACCCCAACGAAGCATTCCGGGCGATCTATATGGTCCCACCAAATTGGGTTCCTGGGTTAGCGCCTGCTAGCAACAAAAAAGCGACTGCTATCAGGTTGATGAAGCCAGTGTTGTGTGCACAAAAGAACCTCTTACAAGCTCCACGTCCGGC
>UYRU01047349.1:3286-13689 GCA_900617775.1 Dibothriocephalus latus | reverse complement strand
AATCTTATACAAAGTTATGAAAATTGCATGGCCTGTGGCGACTACTGTACAGATCAATTTAGTTCATTGAGGTATACGTAGGTCATCCTCCCCATCATTAAAAATATAACAGAGAGGGCAAAACACTTTTACATTGAATGCGGGCTACACTGTATACTTCCTAAAGAGCATTAACAAATTCAAAATACGATGTTACTTAGATAGGTATTATACAGTCTTAAAACTGTTATGAACTCTATTTCTTAAAACCGTTAAATATTTGTGCTTTGGATAGGAACGATAGGGAACACATGCTTTACTACCAAATGTATAATCCTTTTTGTGAACTTTTGCGCAAGCAGTCGTTTCTCTGATTGGCTTATATGATTTCTTGAAGTGCGTGTGAACGTTATTGTATAGTGTTTCTGAAGTCTGGCATACTTATTTCTGGGAAAATGTTACTCATAAACTACCAAACTTTTGCGTCAGGATATATGTACCTTTTTCTGAGGAGAGAAAACTGGTGTGATAATCGAAGTAGGCGAAAATATTTCATGATTTGTAAAGAAAAGCTTTTGTTCTGTAGTTAGGATTTTGGAAGCTTATTCCCGGAAGAGTCCATTAAGTAAGTAAACAGACGTGAAAAAGATAACGAGTAAAGCTGGTTCCGGAGATGCTAGAACACTTTTATCTTATAAATTAAGTATTGAAGATTTAAACCATTTCGCTTATCCAGATATGTGTAGACAATTAAAATTTATACGATTATTTAAAAGTCTTTCCCTAGCATGTTCGTGCGAAGGAAGTTGATAACCTACGCAGTCCACTATCCTACATTTCGCATACAAAGTATGGTTGGAAATCTCGAAAGTCACACCTTTACCGACTTGATTTTCGAGCGGGTTTCGGAAAGTCAGTAACAACATTCTCCTTTCTTTTAACTCATCTTTCCCATACATGCACCAATAGTCACTTGTGATATCGCACACAACGAATGATTATTTTTCCTGTTCGTGGTTTTTCCATGACTTGAAGATCTATGCAACTATCGAAATATTCTCAGGATCTGCGTGTCTTTGGTCTTTGACCGGCTGTCCGTCAGTTCCAACCATGCCAATATGGCTGGTCATTCACGTTTAAACGCCAATGGGAAAGGAAACTTTTCCAATTCCAATTGTGGGGCCATGCAGGTTGGAATAATTTTTATCAAAACTTTTGAGTACCCGAAATAAAAATACCACTAGTTGGGGCATCACTGGTCGTAGTAGACAGTGCGCACGTCAAAGGCTTCAGAATACTGTGGTTAGATGAACGAATAACGGTTCAAACTGTAAACAGCGTGAGTAAACTTGAAAGTAATCCCTTAAAACACAATACGCTCCATGAAGGAAATGACAGAAAACTATATGAACAGTACCGAATGAATGCCCATCGGAATAACTCTACTGCTACGGCTTCCTTCACGTTAAAGGTAAATGCCCTAAATGCCCCCTTGTGATAAAGCAGGATTGAAAGATTAGCAGGGTGTTGCCTGTTGCTGCACATTTAATTAAGTAACTGGACTTATTGATTGAACTCTACACGAAAGTGAAGCAATCGTTTTCGCTTGCATCAGCTGTTTAACTTTCCGTGAACTTATCAGTCGTCTTTAACGTTTGGAGATAAATATCACGTGAGCAGTGGGAACCTTGTTTCGAAAAATTAAGTAGAAGCAGTTTAACATAAACCTGGTTCCATATAAAAGTCTAGAACAAACAAAGGAAGTGTATGGAGTTCAGAAATCCTGCGTTTATGGATTGCTGTTTCCAGTGCAGATAAGCTTAGCTCATCGATTATGGTGATAAAATCACATCTGAAGGCAAGGCTGATCGTGGCGACGATTACCCTTTTTGATCCAAGTTTTGCGGCCTTATAGTTGGGCTGTTGGTCACGCCGACGACAGTCATTTTGGGCGGATTGGTCTACCCTTTCTGAGGTAATCTGTCTGCCGAGGCGGACTGAGAACTGAGGGAGGGAGGAGGTGGACAGCGAGATTGCTACTGATGGTGATGATAACTAGAGAAATAATTGCAGGCTTCGTTTCCGTAGATCCTAATATCAGTCCCGGTTTCGTTAGCGCTCCCCTACCTTTGACACCACCATTTATTAAAGGTAGATGCGGTCTTCAGGCTTGGGAAGTGAATACACAGCAGCCAACCACATTCATACACGTGCGGCAAAGCTTATTCCAGGACTTACAAATTTTGGAGACCGAAGGCGTACCCGTGGATCACAAAAAAAGTGTGCCGCAATATAAAAACAAGCTCACCCTTGCCAGTGTCCTAGCGTTTTTACACTTCGGTTCTTGCAACTCGATACCAATAGCTAAAAGTACTTCAAGGCGCATCGGCTTCGCAACACGCGGCATTTCTTCGCAAGCGTTCGCAGGGCTTCAACGGTGATCGCAAAATATATTTTTATTTTGCACTCATGTGATGCTTGCCAAAAAGTAAATCTCGTTAATAATTAAGAATGATCGACATTTTATGCAAAATAAAGGTGTATTTTTATACGGAGAAACCCTGTTTAGAGGACATAGGAAGAAATATATTACTCAAATTTTCATAAAATGGCGGTATAGGCATTCACAGGGAGCGAAAATGAAATCTACTTACCAAGAAACCTTAGTAAGTCATATTCCAACGCAGATCATCAGCTGTTGTGATGTTGACTTAAGCCGGAAATTCCATTCATTTTATATCGGGATTACGGACCATGACTTCAGCAGAATTGTTGGACACTTTTATTTGCCTGCATGGATAATATATCGGTCAAGACGTTCGAGGGCATCTAATAACGCCCAAACATACTACGTTGTTACTGCAATCGTCTTAAGGCATTCCGTTATTAAAAAATTCATAACCAACATACGCCCAAATTTTTGTCTGCTCCCCTTTCGTTCCCTAAGGATCACTAAAAAATAGCGTTCAATCAAAGTTGCCAACTCATAGCTAGCTTGCCATCCATATAACCACGTAATATTTGGCCAAAGGTTTGTTACTTTTTCTTTCTACCAATGTCGCCCAGGCAGAACTTTGTGTCAGAAAGTGACTGACACAGGTGTATTAACGTCAAACGGTCCTTCTTTGACTACAAAAAGTATATCCAAGACGTCAAACGAAATGAGCGTTGAACCCTCCTTATGGCTGTTGGACTTCTTTTTTTCCCTCGTTCTGTCCTCATCGTTTATCCCCTCCTCGGCGCTAATATTGGGGTTGGGATTTCTCTCGTCCACTTGATAAGTCCAGTTTTTTGTTGGATGGACGCATTACTGTCGGTTGTCAATCCACTGAACCAAGCGAGCTTTAGGGCGATTTTCTTGGTACGCTAAATCGCTTTCCATTCAACAAAATGCAGTACAAATTTGATAAGTGAAGTAAGTTGCATTCCGAGATGATATGATGAAAAAAAAGAAGATCTTCGGAAAATCGAGTTTGTACTCGTGAATTTTCGAACAAGTATCACGTGTTTGTCGTCAGACTAAATAAAAAGTGAGGGCTGAGGCAGTACAATTTCTTATCTGAGAGCACTCACTGCAGTTACTTGGCGATGGTTCTGTACTTTCTTTTCTAAAACAAAATTGACTAAGAGTGCAGTCTTTTACAGGAATAACTCGAGATATGAATTTATTTAAGGCGTAGGAAAGATGGCTTTACCATCAGACGCAATGGAAGGCCTGCGTCCAGTATAGCTTGATGACATTAGAAAGATGCCCTTCTCATGTTCATGAATGTTATCATTCAGGGCGCTGGCACCTTATCCCCTGTACAATAGAAAAATTGAAACCTGCAAACACTCCACAAACTATTTTCAATTAGAAAAATACACTGATAGTAAAATATCTCTCTATTAGATACACGAGACAGAATAGATAAGGACGGCATAAAGTTACAGAGAGATGGAAAACACACAAAAGTGCACAGGCGCTTTACGGGAAGCAGTTCAGAAGGAGAAGTGATCGCTGGAACGAGAAGTTTACTGGTATGACTCTTCGGATTTTCGCTTGAAGTCATCATCGGAGACAGTCGCAGATAAGGTTAATAGAGGCGCAGAGGGTGCAGTATATATAGTCCATAGTGGCCATGCCACCTCATGCGTACCACAGTCAGCAACTATCGCAAGCACCACTGGGGGTCGGATTGATGTGATCCTGGCTTGGCAAACCGCGTCCGAATAGTTAATATCCACGATTTTACCATCTGTGCTAGATTTGGACGCAATAATTACGCAGCACTTGGAGCACTGTCATTGAAAGTACTGGTTGGCTGTGTCCTCCTCATGTGACTGATTTTCCCGCCCAGGCAAAGTTTCAGTACAAAATGTGGGAAAGGAAGGACTTTACACTGCTTGACGGATTACTGGCCTGAGAACCATGATTAGAGCAGCTTGCGGCTCACGCGGTTGTCATTCCACGAGGAGCTTTCAACAGCATAATGCTTGAAAATAGAGCTGCGTCCTCTCGAGTAAGCTGCACCTCGAGAGATAGCGTTACTTTTAACAAGAACAAAATTCTCGCAAGGGATGACAGCCGCGTGAGCCGCAAACTTCGACTGTCTCCGAAAATGAGTTGGAGAGAATCCGAAAGGTCAGATTAATAAACTTCTCGTTCCAGGGATCACATATGCTTCTAAAGTGGAAACGCGACCACGAGAAGTGTTGGCGTATTAGCCGGAGCATTTGGATTTGTAAAAATGTCCATCTTCAAGGACAACGATAATACACCAAAAGAAAACACGTTAGAAGAAGACTACGATTTTGAATTAACGATCGGGCGAATAATTGCATACGCTGGCAATAAGATGGTATGGGTCTGCTTGAGGCCTGGGTGTCTGACACCAGGTTAATCAACAGGCACGGTGATGTACCCCCTCTGCTATCATGCTCAATTCTTGTCCGGTTAAGTGGTGATGTCCACTTGCCGGTCAAGGGCACGCTGCCAACTGCGGGTTAGGCGGCGTAGACCCAGTCTATCACGGACACTACCCACATTACCCCCTCACCTATTGTTTGAATATATAACTGTTATCCTCTTTTACTCCTTGTCCCCGATGCCAGGTGCTTGCGTGAGTGTAAAATTTCAGGTCTCATATGATGATCTTTTTTCCAAAAAAGAACCGAAACTGCCATACTTGCCTCCATTTGTAACTATTTAAAACACCATGCTTATCGATCTGTTACGAATAAAAAAACGGAATACAGCGGTTCCTGTTTCCATTGGAGCTCCATTGAAGATATCTTGACAGCAGCTGCATGTCAGGCTGCCATTTTGGAACTATCTCAGTCCCCAGCTGTTTCTTTATAACGTCTGTCGATTAATAATCAGTGGTAGCCCTGCTACTGCCTGTAAAGCAGAACGCAATGCCCGTATTCAGCCATAAAAGTGGGTTAGAGCAGTAGGCCTTAGTTTCCCGGGGCTTTTTTATGCTATCACAAAAACAGAGCCAGTCAAAGCTTTGCTGACATCTCATGACCCCTGTTTAATCCTAAATAATATCAGATAACACCTCTTAAACGATCGTGCAGTGTTAAATTACCTCTTAATCAAGTTTATCAGTTCGGGATATAAGACCTGACTTTCTTCCATCTGATGTCATAGGCTTTCTGATAAAAATAACTAGACTGCAATAATAATGTCATATATGCCCTCTTGCATATGATACATACAGGAGATTACCCATCTCAGAAAATGTGAAGAGTGGGTGATTTAACACACACTTGAGATTGCTTATTTTGTACATTGAATTGAATTAAAGCGCCAAATGCTGTTAACTAGAAACGAGTTCAGTTAAAATCAGTACATCGAAGGAAAAAATGGGCAAACGTGGTCCAAATTCACCATCCTTGATATCGAAGGAATTGCCTACGCCGAAAAACGCAGCAGAAAAAAAACGTCTTGTTTACGCGTTTTGTACTATAAATAAAAATTAATGTAGACTAATTTTTTTCAACTGCGGCTTTTCAGAGAATGGAAAATGTTATATTGTCTTCATGAAATTGAAGTCAATACAAGTACAAGAAAACTCAATATTTTCGGGAAAGAAGAGCGGATCAAGTTTAAAAGATTTCTATTTCGCAAACCTGGGACGCTTTGAGCCACAAAATGAAGTAATAAAAGATCGAAACCGTAGTTTGCTTTCTATACCGAAAATAAAGCCTGTAATGAAGCATACACAGATGAACATTCGCTAAATGCCATCACTCTTTTCTGTCACGTCGTAAAAGAAGCCTATCCAAATATTTTCTATCTACAGAAGAGAATCAATGATTATAAAAACCTGAAACGGTACAGGTGGAAGATTATTAGTTTAAGCATGATCATAATATATATACTGCTACTTTGCTGTGCTTTTACAATCACAGAATGGGACCTAAAAATAAAAAAAATATATCAAAAGCTGCTCCAGTCAAGCATAAAAGTGATTTCTACCATTTTTAGCACAGATATTATTATAATCTTCAGGGGACTAAAAAAACCGGTCGGAAACTTTCAATTTTATTTTGACGTGACCTTCGAAAACTGTAAAGTAAGCAGATATTTGAAGTCAAAATACTTACTAGAACTGCTTTTTCAAGAGGTGATATATTGTAAAAAGTTTAACTTACTGTTAGGCACATTAATTTTCGGCTTTTGTTGTGAACGTCTATTTTTCGAAGTGATGAGTTGGCATGTTTGGGTAATCGTAAAACTGTGACCCAAACAGACAACTGCATAAGAAAGAATGTCCAAAAACTCACTAGTTGGGTAGATTATTTTAGGAAAACTTATTTTGAAGTGTTTGGCAAACACGTAAAGCAGAGTCTGTATTTATGGACAATCAAGTGAAAACACTGAAAATCGTAAACTGTTAATTAACATTTCAAGAGGGAATTCAACCCTATCGTAATGGAACTCTTGCAAGATGGTATGAATTTGGTAACATGTACAAATGTTATCTAACTTTGAGACAGCAGCTAATCTCCCCGGCCATGGCTTGCAATTTATTTTTATTCCTGCAAGCAGCCCGGACTTCAATCCTACAGAAAATAGTTTTGAAATTATCAAAAGAAATTGACAGAATGAAATAAAGAATCTTTCCATGGAAGTAAAACTTGATTCTGATTCGAAGAATCACATTGTAAAAACCACTATATATAACCTAGCTATGTGTACGTCTGAAAAACTTGCTATTCTATCTGTTACTATACAGTCTACAACGTATAAACATTTTGCACTTTTACCTATTCTGTATTAATTTACCGTTTTTTTGCGCTCCCCTACCCTAAACAAATTTAGATTTAACATTAGATCAGTGAACTGTAATATTAATAATTTCGAGTTTTTAGTGGAAATAAACTATTTTTATGTTAATAAATAGTAATGTAGTAACCAACGTATGTGTTCTTTTACTTATTTTACTTTGTTTTTATGCTCTAAAACCTTGGGGGACAGCGCGTGCGCTGTATTCGCGCAACATGAACTTTCCTGTCTATACCATTACATTTCATGGGCTTGAAAATCTATTGTAGTCGTTGACAATGTAATACGAAGCAGTAATTACAACCAAGGTTCAAGTATGCGCTTGAGCACCAACATATTCCTAAAATGACGGTGATATTACGCAGTGAAGGGAAATTATAGATCCTCCTCATCCTATTCCTCCCTCTCAAAACAATAAAAAGTAACATCAATAACAACAGCCACCACCATCACGACACAGAAGTCACCTGAGGATGGATCCCTTTTAGCGTAAAAATGACTTCGCAGTAGTTGCAATTCTATAGGTCATTTCGTATTAACAGGAACAAACAAGCAATCCTTCGGAAATAGCGGTAGTCTTTGTGACCCCGCCAAGGGACGGAAAGCATGCGTTTTGTTTTGGTATGGAGATCCAGCTTGTTGATGCCGACAGATAAATCAGAAGTGGTCATTGCAGTCTCAGATTCCTTTGAGGGCAATGTGCGTCAACAACAGAAGTCCTAGAAGTTTTCCGTTTTCAGTAAAAGTGACAAATCCTAGCCCAGCAACACTCCACTGCAAGATGTAACATATCACCTACCTCATGAAGCGTGGTGGCAGAACTTTAAGGGAT
This sequence comes from Dibothriocephalus latus, assembly GCA_900617775.1. NCBI lineage: Eukaryota > Metazoa > Platyhelminthes > Cestoda > Diphyllobothriidea > Diphyllobothriidae > Dibothriocephalus > Dibothriocephalus latus. The sequence continues at coordinate 5,602 of UYRU01047349.1, read as the reverse complement.
CACCGCTTAGCATCTGAAACGTTGATTCGTCCAGAAAAATATGCCCTTTTTCATGCAGAATATGTTGTTAAGTAGTTTTATCAGGCAAGACGTTTACACATCTGCACCTCGGTATTCGTTTATAGTCGGATAATCTCTTACTTTAATAGATGTCGTAGACTAAGTTTACATATCCATGCGTGGTTTTACATGCCATTAGAGTAATTTAACACCCAAGGTATTATAAAAAAATCTGCTGCACTATAGAATCGATTTTTGCCACGCCGTATGTTAGGTGAAATGGCAGTAGTATAAGAACATTTTAAGAACAAGTAGATGCTGTGTCGATTTAAAAAACAAAACTTATTAAATCTGTGAGATTTAATGTAAGATAATTTGGTACTAACGGCTACCAGCAATCCTTTGTTTAAATGTACCCACATTTTCTCCCCGTTGGTGAATATAGCGTAAGAAACAATGGGAAGCTTAGTCATTAAATGGTTATGTTAAATTTAAAACTTCTGAATGGATCATTTTTTCCCTCCAGTTTCTTTTATAGCGGACTGTAGAAGCAGAGCCAGAAACATATTTTTTGTTAAGTCTACATTTTGGTAGTTAAATGGTCACTTAATGCGGCATACACAGGCGTCCTACCTGAAAAGTGATGTTAGGTCTCTCATCTGCGATTAAACATTTTCAGTAACTCTCCGGGACTTATCAAAATGGATGCAGTCTACCAAATTTTCCCACGAGTTTACCTAGGAGAACACTGACGTATTTAGACATTGAAAACGGAGTAAGTAAAGATAAAAAATTTCAAAATGTCTTTAGCGCAGATGCAAGTCAGACCTTCGTTTTGGACGTTCATATTTTGTTAACGGTAAGGCTTTATATCCAGCGAGTCTACAGATATGATCAAAGCAGATATTTACAAGAAAATAATGCCGAAGAAATTACTGATTTGTTAAATCTTTTCAATGACTTAATCTAATTTTGAAGGTATCGATAACCGCAAGCTTCAAATCTTATCTTCTCGAGCAGTCGATTATCAAAATTGAAAATCGAAATACATTCACTGATATTTCAAGAGTAATGTCAATTAATGGACTCCACCGCCGCATACGATTGCACTTTTACTTTTACTCAAATATGTTAGTCACTGACCAGCCTGTCAACAGGGGGCTTTTATTGAAACCTTACTCGTGTGATGTTCCTATCAGCTACATAAAGTGAACCGCATCTCAAATTAAGCAAAACCGGGAGAACTACACCGTTTCAGGTAAAAAGAGTCTGAAAAACCTAATTAAACATGGCGCAATTAACCGTGTTCCAATTTACACAACGTTAACTATCGGAAGACATTTATTGAAAGTATGTGGGAAAAATATGTCCAAGTGCTATTGTTCTTATATAGTTTTATTTGGCCAGGTATTTGCCTGGTCGAGTTTATGCAGTTTTAATCATTGAGTTTTATTTTTGACCCAAATCTTCGCTTTTTTAGCATTTCTGCTTTTCTTAGCAAAATAATTACTTCTAAGCAATGAACCAATGCCTAAAATATTTATCTTCATTTCTAATTTAACTTAAGGTCGTTTGTAATTACTTTCATATTTTGGTGGAGGTAGTTGTACTGGATTCCGATTGATTAGACATTCTTAATTTAGGCATATTAAATGAATTAGAACACCGATAACCGTTGATTGCGATGAGGTTCATAATGTGCTCCACAACATGGTGGATGCCTTAATGGTGACTTACGCGTGAATTAATTTAGAGCGATAGTATGCTTACTCAGCATCTACCACCCTCCCCCCTCCCTCGCCCACCCGAATCGGGTGTCAAGACACAATCAGGAGGACCGGAGATGGGATCAGGCAACGGTGGCTGGCGCGACGTGAGCCTGCGTTAGATGTGCCATTACAATCCCCTTCTAGGGCATTGCGTATGGATTTATATGTCCAATAACGTCTGTCGAGGCCTTACCTTCCGCTCAGAATTGAGTTTTCACCGCGATCGTGAACTATGTATTCTGATGCACATTATCGCTTTGCTGAGAAAATGGAATACGGTCAGAAACAAAGGACACTGTGTGGATACTTTCATGCTTATTAGCCGTTGCGGGCGAAACACGCACAACCCGAGGTCTGGATGGCCTTGACTTGTTGGTACTCCTCCTTCGCTGAACGTATTGCTGGTCCCTATACATGATTTTTTGTGTATGAAACTTGAAGATGTAAAGAGAATATTTTTTCGTGTTTTCCATAAAATAGATCAAAATTTGTAAGGGCATCGAAGATCGGTAAGAAAACTATATAGGGATTTTTGCGGGCGACTGAA
>UYRU01047328.1:3144-13716 GCA_900617775.1 Dibothriocephalus latus | reverse complement strand
TTTTTCGTGCGTGTTTTCCATAAAATATATTTGAATTTATAAAGGCAGTCAGTATCAATGATAAAAATGCATACTACTACTAAGTAGCCCCTTTTTAGAGTACGTGCGTTTTGCTAGTAGTCAGAACAAAGCTTGTTAAAAAGCCCGCATCCTCTCATGATGGAATAAACTTCAGAATAGACTACACGATAATCAGTATCGCAACCTGAGCCAACGCCGATTAGTGAAAGAGTATCAGTCTTTCGCATATGTCGGCATGTTGCGTGATCTTTGGCGTCTACTTTACCTTCTTAAATAAAGTTGCGATGTTACTACGCATCAACTTGTGTCAGGAGCCGTCACGCTTAATGTCCTTCACACTGGAATCACGCCACTTACCAGAAACTGGGTGGAGAATTCAAAAAACGAATGCATTCGCCAAGTTTGGGTACATTCTCAGTCATGCCACACGTGAGAACTGTTCTATGATGAAGTGCAAGTTAAATCGATAAAGCTTTTGAAAAATAAAACTTGCAATTCTGCATGGTGCTGTTTGTTGTCCACCCGAGAAAGTTTGTGATTTGTTTGGTTGCTGTGCTGAATAGAGACCGAGAAAATACTCAGCCGTATCATTGAGAAACCGCTCTCCAATCTGGTGATTTCATTACCTTCTAATCTTCCACCTATATTTAAATATATCATTCCTTCTTACGGTACTTTAGGAGAAACATACGTCTCCTTCAAATTCTGTGATTAAACAAAGGCCATTTATCTGTTTTAAGTTGTTTGAATTGGGTGAATAATTTGTGACCCCACTGGAAAGATACGTTGTATTCGGGGCTTCTGGAGCGAATGCTGTATAGTAGGGGATATATCTGATAAAATATGAAGATCAGGATTTGAGTGCAGGATTTAACACACCTCGGGGGTTCTTTATTTTGTTCATTCAGTCGACTTGAGGCTCAAAATACTGGTTGCTAGCAAAGAGTTCAGTTCAGATCAGTATACTGGGGGCAAATAGCGGCGGTATTGGGCCAAATCCAACCCATGTTGAAATCCAAGGAATTTCCCACGCTACTAAAAGAGCATTAATAAAGACCAGAAATCTTTCACTTATATGTGTTCAGAGAACAGACAATTTTGTTCTGCTTTCACGAAATTGAGATAAGTGTCGTTTTGAGATAACGCGTTATTGTCTGGAAAAAAGAGCAAATTAAGTTTTAAGAAATCTCTTTTGCAAGGTTGCTAATTTATATGCCATACAATTAAGTAATAAGACTGTAATGTCTTTTACTCCCACTTAAAAAAAACGATCGTAAACAGGCACGTATACAAACACCCAAGATATGCTGTCAATGTTGTCAGTCAGGTTTTATGCAAAAGCTGTTCAAACATTTTCTATCTGTAGAGCAGAATCAATTAATAATAAACTGGAAATGGCAAAGGCAGAAGGTACTTACTTTCCTTAATATCATTGTTGGAATTTATGCACTCTGCTCCACTTTTGTTATCTTAGAATTGAGCATAGAAGTGTGGGATACGATGTAGTCCAGCCGGATAATAGACGATAGAACTTATCCCAGCGAATATAAACTAGTAGATATGATAAGGCATGGGAGGCCAGAGTGTTAGGGATAATCTAATAAGGTGTAACTAACGTAGAATGTAAGTAATAAGTAAGTGACTCCCAGACAAGTGCAGTCCAGCTATGAATGGGCCGGAGCCCAGAGGCGCAGTCCGGCAAGTAGATCACCGTGTCCAGACAACTACAACCGAACAGTAGATCGTCGGTTCTGGGAGTGAAGGAGCGTAAACAAGTCCCCCGCAATAAGCTCCTGGCCTTGAGAAGTGGTTGGTCAGTGAGGTCAGACACGGGGTGACCTTGAACGGAGATTTTGACAATCTGGGGCGTGTGACTAAAGCATGGCTTGGAAATATAAGGTCGCTACAGAAGTAAGCGCATATATTGGAAATTGCTCCGGCATACATACAAAACTGAATTTTGTTTCATTTTCAATAGATGATGTATCTCGAAGTTTTAGAGAATCAAAACAACTGACTAAAATTCCCATTTTGATCTTAATTTTGATCTTTAAAAAAGGAAAGTACACAGATGTTGGATATCTAATTAAGGCGCTTTTTAAGAGATAACATGCTAGAGAAAGTTTTAAAAATAATCGTATGCCTTTAATTGCCACTTTTGTTGTGGACGTCCTTTTTACTCGGCAGTGTGTTAGCATGTTTGAGTGATTTTAAAACCACGACCCAAACTGACAGCTACATAAGAAAGAAACTTTTAAAACTTATTCCTTAGGTAAATACTTTTATTGGTTTATAAAATGGTAGAATATAAACCCAGTTAAAAATCGTAAAATTGTAGTCACCATTACACAAAATATCTGAACTTCGTCCTAATAGAAATCCCAAAATAATTACAAATAAGTGTGGTTGAAGAAAATTCCTCTTAATGTACACTAACTAGTGAGTTAACGATTGCACCTAAGCAGAACATTTATTAGTCACTTACCTGCACTGTCCGAACGTAAGCTAAGGAAACGTCTTTCTCCTATGACCTCTCTATCGGTGCAATCAAGCTAACATCTTAGTCGGACATAAATCAAGCAAGATATAAACGGAGGAAATGACTAGCAATTCTCGTTAAACCGTATTGGAATACAAACGGGAAATTTGAGCTGCTTGGTAACAGCCATACATTACACTGCATATGTATGTCAACAGTTTATAAAACGATTATTTTTCAATGTAATTCCACTTCTGATACTTTATTCCCTCGGTCGTTTTGCATGAACAGGCTTCCTTTACATTAAAAACCTTATTTTACCCAGTACGCCCTATTTTCTCTTTTTCGGAATATTCCACCTTTCTGAAAAATCGGGTATTTCGGAACAATGTATTATTACCTGATGACTTGCAACAGGCTGTATTTTGAAGAACAACCATTACTTTACTGCTGTAAGACATTGGGGGACGTAGCTTCGGCTGCGTTTGCGTAGCAGGGATTTTCTTGCAAAAATTATTAGATTTCACGAGTTTGCCCACCTACTGTACAGTAGATTCCAAGGATTGCGCAACATTTCGACATATGCGAACGACCAGTACCAATCGGCATTGACTCAAGTTGTGATACTGATTATCGTGTAGTCTATTCTGAAATCATTTCAGTCATGATAGGATGTGGGTTTTTTGACGACCTTCGTGCTGACCTTTAGCAAAACGTTTATATTGTAAAAAGTGGTTAATTAAGTAGTATGCCTTCTTATCACTTATTTTATGGAAAACATGCACGAAAAAATTATTTCTTGTGCTTGTTTGATGGAAAATTACGCCTTCTTTAAATTTTATACTCAAAGGAAGGGAACCTTTCCGTTTTAAAAAAGTTGCTTATTATGAGTTTTTACGATTGTAAGGTCTTTATTCATAATACATCGTATCCGTCAATCTATTAATGCTGCCTATACTGCATAAAATATGTTCCAAATCTACTTAAATATTTTATTTTACTATGTTGTTTCTCCCTCAAAATGCAGGCGAAAATGTACTTTTCCTTAAACAGGATGAACACAATGCGCAGTTTTTAAACCTTGAATTCGAGTGTAGCAATCAGTAGGTTGGAAACTTATTCGGCCATTTGAGAAACTTTTTTAAAATCGAAAAATACCTTTTAGTTGAGCATAAAATTTAAAAAAGGCGTAATTTTCTATCAAACAAGTACGAGGAATATTTTTGTCGTGCATGTTTTCCATAAAATACATTAAAATTTATAAGGGCAGTCAAAATAAATGATAAAAAGGCCAACTACTTAATTAGCCAGTTTTTACAATAGAATTTGCTAGTTGTCAGAACGAAGCTCGTTAAAAAGCCCGCATCCTGTCATGACTGAAACGATTTCAGAATAGACTACACGATAATTAGTATCACAACTTGAGTCCATGCCGATTAGCGAAAGAGTACCGGTCTTTCGCATATGTCGAAATGTTGTGAGAATTTTTGGCGTCTACTGTATAAACCATGGTTTATGTTCAGGGCTCAGATATTTGTAAATCAATATTGCTGAAGCACTATCCCTACGCCTTCAGAAGGGTACCAAAAATACAATAGAAAAATGCAAACCAACCCAATTGGTTATTAGTGCCTTTCCATTCATTTACCTTCATACTCATTCGCAGACTTATCTTCTCCCTTCAGTAATAAATATCATACGCTTCCCTCTTTTCTAACGTCATTCCTTATTTTCGTTGGAATTTGCCTCCGCTACATGCTCAATCTCCTCTATCCTATTCTACCCTTCTCCGTTTCCGTCTGTCACATCTATTATTTTATTCTACTCATATTCTACCTTCCCTGACTTCCTCCTCTCTAACAAATTCTTCTCACGCCAACTGTTCCTCCATTTCCTATTCTATAAGAGGGCTTTTAAAATTGAGCTGCCATTATTTCCTTTCTCCATTCGCATTTAAATTTTCTTGTATATACTTCGGCTGGCCTAATTCGCCCATTATAAACTGATTTTTATCCCTAGTTGTTTATTTGAACTACAGTGAGGTCATGAGTGTATGAGGTCACGGCACTAGCGCCGTTTTAAAGGCAGTCCAATTTGGCCTATATTTGACGAATATTCCATGGACATTTATCCACGATGTCGAAAATTGCACTCATTGTTGATTATGGATTACTTTTGATGCCCGGTGTTGTGAGTTTGTGCACTTACTTTTATGTGCGAAAATATTCGAGGTTCAGATATAATATTGCTTTCTTCATCCCCGCACAAGGCTAATATCTGCTCAGAACGGAGCAATAGGTCGGCCGAAGGAAGATATGCTGGGCCAACAGCCGGCAGACGCGAGCGAAGACGGTGGAAACGCTCAGAAGGCCCACGAACAACGTGACACATCTCATGGAGGTGCCCGCGAGAGCCAGAACAATTCAAACAGCCGCCAGCAATCGATCGGTACAGTCGATCGACGTGCGAGCATCAGGCACAGTTACAACACGCTTCTAGCGGTCACATATGCTCACTCGACACCAACAGGAGAATAAACACTATTATCTGACGATGAAAGCGAGAAGGTTTTCGAAACGTCAGCTTAAAGACGACTTGGTCTCAGGAATTTCCCCTTCTTCCTCTTCCGGGATGAGGAAAGCAACTTACTTTTATATATATTGGAGGATGTTTTTTCTGAGAGTTTTACAATTTTATTTTCAAAATAAAGCATATCTCTCTCTTATATTTACCCTTGTCCTTGCTCTACAATGGATTTCGCAAAAGTATTCGCACCCTTCCTATATTTACTCTCATCCCCCTATTATTAGTGAAGAGTCATGCGCATTCTAGGGCTTCTATTCCTTACCATCCTGCCACTCATCTATCTCCTCTTTTTTCGCTTCAAAATATTTTCCTACCGCACTAGTGTAGGCTATCTTCCTCATGAGATCCTAACGCAGTACATCTGAAAGGTATTTTCGAGTCAAACAAACAACTAAAGCATGTTTTTTTTAATATAAACCATCATTCAGAATAAGCTTGAGATATACTTCGGCCAAGTCAGGGTGTCAGCTTCTTCAGCAGCTTCTTTCAAATCGCCTCTAAAGCATGTTTTGTGAAACATGACTACATAAGCTGTTTATATTTTTTGCATTGCTTTTTTTCCATTGAACTACCTGATATAGAACACATGCCTGCAAATATTCGGCTTCGTACTAGGTCAAAAAATGATGTTATACTAGTGAAGCAATATTTCACTGCGCAGATAGAAATTTTAAAAACCGAAACATAACCTTAGTCCAATTAGTTGCCCCTTTTCCTCACTTTCCTACGGCAATCCACGTCGTAGTTCATTTCGTCCGACTTTACTTTTTCTGGCTTTTCCTGCCCTTTTCTCGCATCCATAATTTTCTCCTTCTTCTCATCATCCTTCGCCCTGAACCCCTCCCTCCTCCTTTTTTTTATTCCTCTGTATGCATCACCACTGAAGACCAGGTAATGTGCATTACTTAACTTTGTCAGTGTCCCGTCTTCCTCCTGAATACCCTTCCTCTTCTTCATAGCTCTTCTGTATACAGCATTAATGTTGCTTAAACGCTCAAGTATGTGGGATTCGACTCTATAGAATATAAGAAAACCTCCTTTTTACATTGCTATTCTAGTCGAAGTTTAATTGTCAGGAATAGGCATCTGTGTGTGTACCAAAGCTGTGACTGTAAATCAAACAAGACGTCAAATATCTTCAAATATTTTTCAGTAAACTTTTGATTGGAGCGCATATTGCAGGCCAACTTAGCCGTGATGCTTCGGTGACACGCGCAAGCGGCCCCCATTATTAATACCGCACGTTACCAGCTCCATATGCAGCGGCGAAATTTACAGAATATTCCTCGCTAGTTGCAACTCGACACCAACAAATTAACCAAGGTCTCTAAATAATAATGAAAAAATACGAGTGAACCTGAAGTAAAAAAGACTACTAGGTGTAATAGGGTACATTTTAACAATAGAAACAATCACTATAAGTGGGTAAACTTAAGAAATAAATGTACATACATTTTGATAAAATACATAAACAGGAGTAAAATTATTTCTCAAATAAATCCGTTGGTCCGCCAGGAAATATAAAGAGCTGACCGTATCCAGACAGTCTGCATTAGGGGTTAAGATTCCAACAGTAGCTCACACGAATGGCATACATTTCACATCCCTTTCTTGACCTTGTTGACGAAGAAGTCACAGGAAAAATGGGCTTCATGCAATAGCATATTGAGAGGCCAGTCCATGTGTAATGAAAATAAAATGATTTCCAGATAGAATAGTAAACAGATTATTTTTGTTGATTAACATAAGCGTTCTCTCTTTAAATACCTTAGGAGGTATCAAATGTGTTTGATGACAGTGCACTCAGGATTTTTTTTGGAAATAAGAGTAAGTACTTCCCAATTTCGGCATTTACACTCGATTGTCTACAGGCGTACATTATGTTCCTTGTGCATACTTAAACAAGCAACATATCAAAGAAGTGAGTTCCTAGACATTATTTTAAATGCAGAGGCCGTTTGGCTCATAGAATCACCCACACAAGAAATCTCTATGGCAAGAAAAATTACCTTCCACTGTAAAAGTCGGCCTAGAGTGAGTAAAATAATTTTTTCCCAAGAGGTTATAGTTCTAAAAGGCATTTGAAGTAGATATTTCGTTAAAACTGGTCAAGGCACAATATGGAAGTTTAATCGCTTTTATTGACCTCCATGAAAAATTTGATTATTAGTTTGCTGCAAATGTAAAACATCGCTTTCTTCTTCAACGCGGAGAGTTCGTCGCCATATTTATTTACTTTGAGGAGCAAATCTATGATTGAAACTGCCCAACAATGTGGCCAAATACTTATAACCTTTTTTGTGAAACTGCTAGTCATCTGCTCGTTGGTAGATGGAACCGCGCGTCAAAACCCCATCCCTGTGCAATACCGAACCGGTGATAATAAAGGTTACACTGTTTGGGAATTAGTTGTATTTCTTTTTTATTTATGGCGACCGGCAACAGTAGTTTATGTAGTGCACCTCATATAACCTCAGTCCTTGCATTTTTTCCGACAGAAACGGCGGTTATAGGGGTTTTGGGGTGGGGAAGGAAATTTGTAGAAGTAAGTGGAAAGTGGAAAAATGTAGTTGAATTTGTTTCCCGCGTTCGCTGGGAGTAAATTGTTTCGCATGTAAATTGAATTTGTGCACGCCGTGGACTATACTAATATAACTCCAGAACGGTAAACCGGTAATCAATAAATAAATTAGACCTCAGGTAAGTTGAAGTAGACGACCTCCTAACCACCATTTCTACTTTTAAGGACTTTTAAAAAATCTGCAGTTTGATAATCGGATTTTTCCGCAATAGGCTAATCGATCATACAGATTAGGAAAATCTACAGATATAAATCAACAAAATGTCTAAATACGATAGAATAAAAGTGCATATAGAAGTTATTAACGTATAGTTCACTGCCTATCCTAATTCCCCACGCATAAAACCCTATAACCACCGTTTTCGTAGGACAGAATGCTGGAACTGGGGATAAATGAGGTGTACTACTTAAAATACTGTTACCTGGCGACCCAAATATTGATGTCAGACATTAGATTATTTAAAAAATTATGGAACTTCAAATTTTACTTTCACCCGATCGTATTCTAACTTATGCTTGGGCTAAAGTGATACCGTGCGAAAGGTTACTACTCAGGGCCTTCACATAAAAAGCAACGTTTGATGGGCATCTACTTGAGCTAAGAAACAAAAAATTACCGGGATCTTTAAAAAGGAATATCATTAGACCTTATTCCTCTGTGTTCTGGATTATCAACGATGGCAGATGCCTAAAGCCTCCTTTAAGATCAGAATTTCTACGTTTTTATAAATCAACTGTGTTCTGATGTACATGGAGGAAATAATAAACGGTAAATTGCAAAGATTTTCATATGAAAATAAGTTAGACTTAATATTTCTATCGCGAGAGGAGGGATGAACACATATGCATGGACTTACAAAGGCTTTGGGTTAGGAGTTCGCATATATGGCTCGTTGAGACACCGGACTCCATGCGCTTTCTCCCTCCGGGCCGTTGCGGTGTGTGGTGAGCCCTTGGATGTGTGCTTGGGCATACAATATGGCAAGTCCTGCAAAAACCTTTCATGACGAAATTTAATTTGGTAGTTAAGCATATATTTGGACAGGTTATTTTGATCAACTGAGTGGATTTAATAATTTGACAGCCTTAAGTTTGGAAATCTACCCTCTCAGTTAAATTTAATGAGGGAAATAGGCACTCATTTTGGCTAAATCGTGAGTAAGTTTATATTAAAAAATTTCCTATGCTATAAGGTACGACAGAAGAAAACTTTTTTCTAATATACATTGTGCTGTGGAAGAATTCCATAATAATTAAAAAAGTGGAATAATAAGCCCTTCCAGAATTGAAAAATTTTGTGCGAAGTTGATCAAATGGAAGTGAAGCCACATTTAAGGATTCGCATTTATTTTAAGGAACAAGCAAGAAGTTAAGTTTTTAGAATTATGTTTAGGTATCCTGTGATTTTTTTGCACAAAATGCAGTAACAAAAAGTTTCGCCGCGATTGGTTTAAACCTCACCGCTGACCTTGCGCATAAGAAAATTCGCCATACATGCTACCGCGAAGGGAATTAAGGAAGGCCTTCTTGTATGTAGGTCATATAGGGAAATACTTTTTTGTAAACAAAAGGTTCCGCTAAAGCGTTATTTAGAAACGGAACAGACAGAAGAGTAATAAGTATTTCAAAAAATGGTCATATATGTGGCCAGTTTTTTTGCATTCGCAAGCTTATAACGGATCGTGAAATTAATTCCCTAAAGCCAGAATAATCCGTTATAAAGAGAAAGGTAGGATCTTTCATCTCCAGTCAAATTAAATCGTTTATCTTCAGGTAAATTAAAGAAATTGTCAAAATTCTGCAATTTCCCTGTGACATTACCTTAGAGAAAGTTAATATACACAGGAGTTCGTCAGCTAGATATTCAGTAAAAGCACTTTTTTAAGAGGTAACCTATTATAGAAGGTTTTTTTTATTAATCTTAGGAATAACAATATGCGTGCTATTATCTGGTTTTCTGTTTTAAAGCATTTCTAAATATGACCTACATGGCCCTCTTCATAAGAACTAATATCAAAAAACGCGTTTTTTTCGGTAAATGCTCTTTAATTAACTCTTATTTTAAAGCTTTTAATGTTAACAACGAACAGAAGCGCAATTTATCAATTTATCAACGAAGACACTGAAAACGAGCGCAATGATGAGAGACTTTATTCCACGATATTCAATAAATAGTTATCCAATAATGGTAACAGGTACAAAATATTTTGACTAACTACAAATTTTTTTATATAAAGAAAGTGATTGCTTTAAGTTTTATACTAAACAAAAATATTTAAACTTATTGTTCTAATTTATAGCTATTTTTGACGTATCCAGAACCTGGGGATTATCGAGAAAATTTTATTTTTCTTAAAAAACACTTAGTGCTTCTTATAGTTCTTTTAAGTACTTAATATGTCTAATACTGCTCAGTATTATTTATAAGTTTTCGTAAATCCGTTCTTGCCGGTATGAGATAAATAATCAAACTTTTACAAACTTAGACAAGTTGTTTGCAGGACTCACCATACTGTACCTTCGTTTTCAAATCACTGAATAGCGACTGCGAAACGTGGGAAGGTGTAACGGGTTTTATCTTCCTCTGGTAAATCTTTGTCTTTATTTCGGCGTTGCTACTTTGTCAGGCGAGCCTACCTAGAGAGGACGGTTGCTGCTTTTTTTGTTCTACCCTCATGAAGTGTATCTTTGGTAAGATTACGAGTTGAAGATTCTGGAAATCCTACATCCTATTCCACCTACTCCGCCTTCCACATAAGCCGTGTCTTCAACGAAACGGTGACAGAAGACCACTTTCTGACACGGATTCTTGTTTAACCTTGAGCCTATGTAGCTCTGCCAATAACCGCGTAGTCGAGTACGCCGGGAGTTGCAGTCGACCAATCAGAAATCTAAGGTCATCAGT
>UYRU01047327.1:3307-13716 GCA_900617775.1 Dibothriocephalus latus | reverse complement strand
CGAAAGGGCACTTTGAGAAATAAGGTTTTCTTTTCCACAGTATGTGTTGTGGACTTTATTTCTTTGGTAGCCATATTCTTGGTAATGAATCTCTCGGGATATCCGTTTTCACGGAGTAAGTCCTGGATTTTCTGGAGTTCATCTTCAATAGTGTCTTCCGAGCAAATTTTTCTAGCTCTTTGCGTTAAGCAGCGAACTAGATTTCGCTTCTCATGGAGGGGTACGAAGTTGTTAACGTTCGTATTTACAATTAGCCCACCCCCTCCCATATAAATGTAATGGCCTGATGAGAATTTATTGAAAGTATACGTATGCTTGCCAATTCTTCAATGATAAAAAGGCATACTACTTAAGTTGCCAGTTGTTAAAATCCATACTTTTTGCTGGAAGTCAGAACGAATCTCGTTAAAAAGCCTGCATCCAATCATGACGGAGTAGACTTCAAAATAGACTACACGATAATCAGTATCACAACCTGAGTGGATACCGATTAGCGAAAGACTATAAATTTTTCGCCTATGTCGAAATATTGCGCGAATTGTGGCCTCTACTGTATAATGAGGTGGTAATAAACCAAATGACAGTTTGCCATTTTTATACCTCTCGTTGTCGAATTCCACAGTTAGACGTCTGCCAAAAGTTTGATCCCTAAAGGATAATCAAAGTTGTTTGAAGTAAAAATAAAAGACGTTTATTTTTATTAATAACAATGGCCTTCCTATTATTTTATATTCATAAGTTCATTGTAAGCCTCAGTACTGAATGCATCCATAAAATCCAATTCAAAAATGCTCCTTGGCTACGTCTGTCTGCATATATTTACTCGAGTAACTGTTTTGCATTTAATGAAGCGACATATGTTAAATATAACTAAAGACCTAATGTATTGAGAGAAGCAAGATAGACGAAATGCAGCTTTAAAAATCTACTAATTTCTTTGAAAAAATAATATTTCCTCAAGAGCTATCGGACCAATATAAATGAAGTAGGAACAACTGGGAATTTCACTAAATGTACGATTAGTGAATGTTGACTACATGGGGTAGTCAGGATTATTTTAGCATGACAGCCACCTCAGTCAACTGAACACAAAGCTGCATGGAACTTCACTCGAAATTAATGGTACTAAATATGAACAACTGCTGGGCATACCACGGCATTTTTTGGCCTGACGCCTATTGTCGTGAGGGAGTGGATCGTGCACGGCAGTGTAAGGCAGTTGATGATAGGCAGAAAATAGGTTGTTATTAAGTGACTAAGATGGGAACGGGGACGGGGCGAGGGAAAAACGTACGGCTTGAAGGCCTGAACTGTTGCACTGATAGCGCCACTGCCTACATCGGCCTGTGCGCGCGCGCTCCCGCATCTGCCTCGATATTCGCCAGAGCGTTGGTTCGTCCCAGTCGGAATTCCGGGCGGTCCAGAACACAAATATTTGCCCACAGAAACACAGATGGTTGCATACTCCAGTCGACAAACATTTACTGTCTATTTATTAGCTTAAAATGGTATTTTTGTAAAGACAACGCAGCCGCGGCGCATTTTTCGTTGTTCGTGTTCACACTGCATTCCTGGTGGGTGTGTCTTGCATGGATATGATATTTTGTGTCTGCACTTCTTTGCGGACAGAAGATAATGAAGATAAATTTAAATATAAACATTGAAAAGGTAACAGTTACTTTCAACTTTGACATTGTAAAAATAGTTATACGATTATCAAAAATGGTTAAGCGATCCATCACCAAATCCGTTTCCTAGTTGGTCTGATAAAGCTGTTTTCAATTCGCCCGAGCCGAAATATTATGTAGGAATAGTCCAGTTGCTTCTACATAGACGAAGTCATTTTTGTAACAGCTATTGGGACTGCCAAGATTGTTTGAAGGGACTAAACCCATTTTTTATAAGGTCTGAGATAGAGGCGGTGCAATCTTCTGCTGGGTAAAGTGGCCACTATCCATGACTGTCGACATCGCTCTCTGTCTTTGCCGTCCCCACTATACTTCTCGGTCGGTTGTTTAGCAAAAATTGTTGTGTCGTTCCTCTCTCCGGAAATATATTGTAAAGTTGGAGCGCCTTTCAGTTCCCTATACTCCATATTTTTTAATATGTTTTGGCATTCATTATTGTCAATAAATGTCTCAATCATCTGTCTCTTTTCCTTCTCTGACTGCCTGCGCGTGCAAGATAGCCTCTCCAGGGTCCCTGCTCAATTATTTGCTCGTTAAAATATCCCCATGATGTGTTATGTCAATCCATCTGTACCTCCTCAACGTTCTCGGATGCTGCAGTTTGTCGTTTATGTAATGAACTGATAATAGAGACATACGAACTGGTGGACGGAATAAAACATATTGACCTGACACTTTTATTTGCTGCCAGTAATCCAAAAAAATAAAAATTAGCATTTAAATTCTATTTTGAAATTTTTGGTCATTACGGAAGTTGAAAATTGAACAAGGCTTTCTCAAAATGGTAGAGAATTATTTCAATGAATAAGCTTTATCAGGTTTCCTCACAATGAGATGTATAAAGCGTTATAAAAATGACTGTAAGCAATTTGCAAATAAATTAGGGAATTCAAACCAATACGCCTAAGGAAGTAACCGGCTTCGTTTTTGGAGATTGTGTGTATTCTTTCAAAAAAACCATATTATGTTTTAACTATAAAAACTAAGGGGAACATATGTTCTAATCCTTCGGCCTTGGGCGATTTGCAACAGAAAACGGTTTAATTTCCAACTGCGGTCAAAGCACACCAGCGAAATTGAGGCCTACTGAAATAAGTTTTTAGTACGACAAGACAGATAGACAAGAGTTAATAATTTAAAAGCCATTATATATATTGGAACACGTTAGAACGGTTAAACAAATCTGCATTAACATACAATTTTAAGCCTAGTACTTCACCTGTGACTGAAATCGCGTGTCTTTCCAGCTTGCATGAAGGGATGGACTCACTGGTCTCTAATACGATTTTCGTCTCCACTGGCAACTAATATTAGAATATTACTGGTAAATGTCAATGTGTAAAACCTAAATGGATCTTCAAGTATTCATAACAGCCCGTATGATTACTTCGCTCAGTTACTATCATCCACACTGTCGCCAGCACTCGGGGAGTGGATTAAAAATAAACGTCGTTATTGCTGATTAAAAGCCTAAACCGTGTTATTTACGTCAACACACCCTATCTCAATAAAATTGGTATGAATTAATTCTTTAATCATAGAAACCCGTTGAAGTGAAGAACATATGAAAGTAGTGCTTCAGCAATTGTGAAACGGGGACTGAGTCAATATTAATCGTTTTGCAAAAGGTCCGGTGGGGGCCTTCTCAGGCCTGGAGCATTCTATAGCTGTCAAAGACGTTTAGCTGACATATGTCGATGATTTGTTTTCATGGCAGAGGAAAACTATCTTCTTGCTTTCAAGGGGTGGTTTTCACATAAGTTTTCATACGATAAATAGGTGTCTCGTTAACACACTTTTAACGCACGGGTTTATCTACACCATGTTATAAGCGGAAAACGTGGATTTCTAAATGCTAAATCCTGTTTATTTCGTGTAATTAAATTCCAATTAAAAAAAGTATTTTGTGCTGCAGTCTATCGGCCAAGGCAAACTTGACCAATTAGGCAACCGATGTCCTACAGGACAATTAAATATAAACGCTTATTCTCCGTGAAATACCACCTGATAGCCGCAACGAATTTGTCCCCCAACATGCGCCTTCCTAAGCAGCTATGCTAAAGAACGTATGCTTACATATTTAATTAGAAACACGCATATCAAGAAAGCTGTTAACAGGTAACATATGCTTGGTTCTGCTTCGGGGAAAACAATCAAACTTCCCACTCAATTTTGCGCGTATCGAGTTAGGGTTTACTAAAAGACTTACGAGTGATTCAAGCGATCAGTGCACATTTGAATAATTCATCTGACGTACTACTTCAGAATTAGTGGATTCTATAAGTTACAATAGACTGGCTGGATGACTAAAAAAACTGTGATTAAGCTCACGGTTCCCTGTGAAGCCTAATAGCTCCGTCGGCTAGAGCGTTGGATGAACTGAAGATGTCCCATTGCTGGTGTGGTCTAGAATCCCACAAAGGCCACCAACGTATTTACAACTGAGACAGATGTGTCAGTGCAGTCCCTTTTCCTTGAAGAACTATTAAGTTGACCGGCATGAGTGGAAAATACTTTAAGCCCCCAACGTAATTCTGCAACGTGGTATTATTCCAATAAGAAACCGACCAAGCTAACTAATTTTTACTTAGATATTTCGGTTTACGACTTAGCAAATACAGATGCAACTTGCCTTCTATGTGGAAACCTACAAATACCACTTAGAAGTAAACCAAGTCAGAAACAACTTAGTGTGTCTCTGACTGATTCTAATGGTGACGGTTGTTAAAAGTTCTATGTCAAATTGAATAACTTTGAATAGCTAAACTTAGAAATTATGAAACGCACATGAAGTATATTTTTCTTGAATTTGACAGCAAGTAACCTTATGTGTCATATTGCGTCTATTATTATGTAGCAGTAACAATTATACTATGTTTTATAAGGTGAGCAATGACTACCTAATTTACTTGATCATATACACGTGGATAAATGAAAATATTCGCAAAGGCATACATTCTCATATAAGACAACAATGACCACTATATCCAGGCATGTTTACTACAAAAAAGCAAATAGAAATTCCCTAATTATTCCGCAAAAAAACAAACTTTTAAGACTATAAAAAGGTTAACGTATAGAACGTCCGGCTTACTTTATATCGAAAGTGGTTGAGAGGTTAAATTTTAATTTCTTGTAGACGCGTATAACAGCGAATTAAAACGACCTGTCTTAACGATTTCTCTTCCCATTTCCATTTTTCCTGCAAACAGACTAAAGGTCCTAGTAGCGCGTGCTCGATTGCACTTGAATTACAAGTAAATATTTAGGGTGCATAAGGCAAATCCAATCCTAACAGATAATTCTTGCCTAAAAATCACAAGAATAACTTATACACTATCTAAAAACTATTGAAACGGTGAATTGTTCCTTCCTGTGCTCAAACACCAAACGCCAATCAGATCGAAGCTAACCTTTTGAACAATAAGTGAAACGTGATTTACCCACCAACCCGAATTTTATTAAAGCGGAGAAAGCGTGCGAATCAGCGCCCGTCGCAAAGTTCAAGAAAACCAATAAGGCACTAGCAAAATGGAAACTCTAGTGAAGCCAGGTATAAAGCCACATAAAACAAGGTCTGCCAGTTACGTAACTATACAAGAGAAAGGGTCAAGATGAAAAAGGACAGCCTCAATACTCAAGCAAGCTCTTCTCGGAATTTTACAAAATCACCACAACGTTCATCCCAACCCCTATTCTCACACAAAATTATTCCCGTCTCCCACATCTTTTCGACCTACCTTCTTGTCTTCGCCCTAATACTCTTGACAAGCCAGTGTACGCTTGCCCATGCGGCAAGTCGGTTCAGACGGCCGTACACATTTTTCGGCATCCATCCTGAGGAAACCTACAGAGAGTTAACGAAATCAGTACGGAAACGAGAGGCGGCAGCCCGCTTACCAACCTGGGGCATCCCCGATGACCTTGGCATGGGTTCGGATGGGCTGGGGGATGAGGGGGAGGAAAAGCCCGCATTTAACATAGGACTGCTTCAGGAGGCTGGAAAATCCGGTGACAAACAGAAGACTTTCCTTACGCGCAGTGAAATCCAAGCATATCTTGCACATTTAAATGCATTTTACCTAAAAAATGGCATGCCCAGGTAAAATCGTCAGCCCTTTTTTAGATTTTTTTTAAATGCACATGAATATGACCACTTTTGGTAATTTTTGCTCAAATAATGCTAATTTTAGTGCGGTTTCAATTTGATTAAACGTCACATAATAAAGTATTAAAATGCCTTGTACAAAGTGGAAACTAGCAAGATTAATGCATTTAATATGTCTGTTCGTAAGCAGTGCCCTTTGTGGGGTTGGTTTATAATATCTGGAAGAGAGTACTTACTGCACAGCCTTTGAGCAACATCCACAAATTAACAATGGCTGAGTGAGTATATCTGCGTGTGGAAGCCGTCCAACCATTTCCTACTATGTTAATCTCCATTTATCTCTCAATTGATGACTTATTGGGATTTATAGGCAATATTAAAAACAAAATGATCCTGCAATTGTGTAGCTTTTATTGAAAGTGCCGATTGAGAAATTAGTTGAATTAAATAGTTGATTTAGGCCTACATAAATTGTGGCTTCTTGAATGTCTAAATCGTCTACTGGAAAGACTATTCAATAATCTAAAAAAATTCCATCAGCAAAGGGAAAAGAAATGCTTGAGTTCGATATATGTGCATGGCTAGCGCAACAACAGGC
Source organism: Dibothriocephalus latus (assembly GCA_900617775.1). NCBI lineage: Eukaryota > Metazoa > Platyhelminthes > Cestoda > Diphyllobothriidea > Diphyllobothriidae > Dibothriocephalus > Dibothriocephalus latus. The sequence continues at coordinate 7,322 of UYRU01047327.1, read as the reverse complement.
TGACTCTATCAAACACGTGATGTCATACGAAATGCTTTATCAGAAATGCACCTATTTCACTTGACAAAAACGAAACGACAGACCTTCAGTAGTAAACAAAGTCTTTGGTAGAGTTTATGAGCCAGTTTAGGACAGGGTTGTTTATATAAATTGCCAGACTAGATTACGTCAGTTGAAAGACGTCACTTATAATCCTTCGGGCAGTTGTATTACCTTCAGTTTATGACGCTAATTATTAAAACCTACTGAAGATTGCCATCTCAGCACTTCAGACAGACAAAAATATAGGTCTTCGCACTTTGCATCTTTAAATCAGAACATGACATGGAATATTTTAAAAGCCGCTAGATATTTAAAAGTAAATGCTGGCATAGCAAAAGAACACACTTAATATTAAAACCTGCGAAAATAGTTCATTTGAGTTACGTTTACTCTTAAATGATTCTCAGTTACTGCCAAAAACGATTATTTTAGGAACGGAATAGAAACGATTTTTCAGTTGATATGTTAAAGACAACAATCATGCCTTGGTCGTAGAAGCATTGAACGATTGTTTTATATACATCGCAGAGGAACATGTAAGAACAGTCCTAGTGTATTTTGTCTGACTCGGTTCAGCAGATATCTGCAAATTTTCAAGATTACTATTATTTTATAAATTTATGAAATAAGTACGAGTTATATTTCATAAGAACATGACTTACAGAAGCAATAGAAGTAGTATTTTAGTCCTCCATAGACAATCGTACATTAAAACTTAAATACATTTATTTTTCGAAAGGACTTTCCTTTCCTGAAAACTCAGTTTTTTAGAATAATTTGTCGGGACTGCTAAAATAAGCATCACATTTCTTTTCCTTTTAGGTACGGTTGAACAGACGTCCCTGTAGAGCTATCGAAAACTGTGAATATGCGTCTCTTTTTCAGTAATACAACTGAGAAAAAACTGCTTTTCTAAAGAAATTCCATTTTTCTGGGTTACTGGGTATCTGCGTACCTCCGTTGCAAGCATTCTTTATGATTCAAATTCTTCCCCTAATCGATATAGTTTTAGATTTGTAAAAGTGACTGTCGCAAATTGCCTTCAACCGCATGAAAGTTAAAACACCAAGTTAAATTAGTGAAGTATTTTGGGTTTAAACTGTCATCTAGTAATGGTAGTGTTCGAATGTTAGTTCTTTTCAAATGTTTTATAGTGAACAGGATAGGAATAAATAAATGCAGAATTAATAAATCAGTGTGTTGTATTTAAAAAAAATAAATTAAAAGAACACGATAACATATCCGGACCCCGAATCTTTTGGCATAAAAAGAATTATATATCACGAAATATAACAGGATTCGTCGAGAAATCCGGCGAAGATTGCTGTTTCAGACTAGTGGTAACTAGGAAATGTACATAAATTAATTAGATGATGTAGACTTACATAGCGAGTCTTATTCGGGTAAAAATTATCCGACCTTCATTTTTGGTAAAGAAGCGATGTTCTTTTCACCGCATACCTGTTACATACAAATAACATTATCAAAAAATTAGCAAGTATTAGAGCGAATGTAATGTCCTGAAATAAATAGATATGAAGGGAACCTAAAAACACTAAAAACGACTTTAAAAATTGTGTGAATACCCGCGTGCATATTATAAATTTTTGAAAACGCAAATATGTACAATGTAAATAGGAGACTAACCCTTTATAGCTATATCCTATTTTGTTAAATGCTTCACAGTGTATATCATTAAAAGGATCCTAAGACCAAATTTATACCAAACCCATATTTTCCAAACATAAAAATCCGACAGATGATTCCATTTTCAAATGTTAGTTTACATGTTCTCACATTTCGCCATCGCTTGGATTTTGCTGCTTCGGAAAAAAGAAACAGATTAAGTTGTTTGGATAACCAACAACTGAACATATGAAAGTGGAAACTGTACACCTATCGTATTGAAGGACATCCGCATAATCTTAACGGCTACTTGCATCTTTTTGAAGCAGAATGAAATGTAGCTAACAAATTTATTAAATTTTGGCCTCGGAAAGTAATCGTGTTAAAAAAATACTGTTTATGCTTCGCACAATTATAATTTACCACCTTGATCGAAAAATTTTCAGTTTCGATTGAAATTTAGCAAAGTTGTTGCTCAAAGGACAAAGCACTTTACCAAGATCGACTTTTTAGTGTTTATTCTGCACTTGATGGACCAAAATACTGCAGTGACAAATAAAATGCTGGAAGCTTTTATGTGGAAATGTTAAGCTAACTTGCACAAACGCCAGACGCCCATCTGTATTTTCTAAGATAAGTTGCCTTAAAATGATCTATCTTATTAGGTTTATTTGTAAAGTAAAGTTAAAATGATCAAGGTTTGACGTCCACTAGTTTAGACGACTGAAAATTCTCGAGCGTTTTGCATTCGTGCATTCGCTCCTACACATTCAGTGCCGTTTTAACATGTGTAGGACTCTAATAGAACTGCACTGACTCAATAACTTTTACATTGACTTGATCCAATAACACGCTTAAATTTAAATAACCTTTTATGCTGGGCATCAATGTCCCGCTATTGATGCGCTATCGATGCCACTATCAAGAGGAAACGTTTTGAGAAATAGTTTTGTTTGGATTCGTAATTTCTATTGTAAAAACACGCATGAACTTTACATTTTAGAGCATAAATATAAATAGATCCCATGAGTATGTATCGAACAACCACTTTGAAAATACTTTATCTTATTGTATGGGATGACCGTCTGCTATATTCATCTTAATATAATAAAAGTTTTGAAGGCTTTACATATAACCGGCACTCCGGAAAAGGATATTCCTTGATGCTTGCACTTCATAAAAATTTTAGGTATGCTAGACCTCCGTTCAACATAAGCCAAGTCAAATATCTAGAAGTCACATGCCAAAAATAATTGTTTTAATATGTGAGTAAATTCCTATTGTTTAAACGACAAGGCAAAATAAGATAGGATAAAAACTCCTTGAATAGCAGATAAAAGCTATTTGCTAAATAAAACCTACGTGTAACTTCCTTGGAGATTTGTCAAATTTAGATGTCAGTGAATTGGGCAGAATGCAATATCGGTATTTCAGATTTGAAAGGAAGAGCAACTTCAAACACGCAACCTCTGAGAGCACATGCAATATGATGTTTAGTCAATGGATTAATCCCTTATGGGAACGGAACAAAGAAGAATGGTGTGGTTTGTTACTCAGAATAAGCCTTTAGTTTTCCAAAAGCATGTTGCTCATAAATGACCGTGTAAAACCCATTATGGTGTTTCGGGTATTATAAGATTGCAAGGGCCTTTGAACATGCAACACTTTCTGAATTTTTGTTAGCACCGTCAGAAAATTCTACTGAAGATTTAAAATTTCAAGTGCTGATTTACTGAGCTTCCAATCCGATGTTACCACAAGTCTTTCGATTAATGAGAGGAGCTCATTTTATGTAAATTGCTTTTCTTCAACCAACAGTGGTAAGTAGTAGGTTGTATCGTACGCTGTGAGCTCCGATTTTTTTCACAGCCACAGACATTATTCTCAGGAGAAAGCAAAGAATCGTACTCCAACTTTGCCAAATATTTAACAAGCTTACACCACTGGCGTAACAGGCACCTGCAATTGAGAAAACGCTAATAAGCCCCTTATATTTCCAGACTGAAACCAAATGTTCAGCCGTTTATCTATTTCTGGCATACCCTTCAAGTGAATACAGCCCATTTTATTCCTCATTTCACCACCTTGAATGAAATAAACAGTAGATTATATATGATGTAATGTTGAGATAAAACGTGATTGGGTGATTTAAAACATATTTGAGGTTGTTTATTTTCTTCATTGAATTGACTTGAGGTGCACAATGCTGTTTAATAGCAAAGAGTCCGGTTAATTTCAGCATACTGGGGCAAACCGGGGACAAGTGGGGCCAAATCCAAGGAACTTCCTACGCTACTAAACGTTGCAGAAATCACTCCTTGTCTTTGGGCACTCTATTATAAAAGAT
>UYRU01047311.1:374-11937 GCA_900617775.1 Dibothriocephalus latus | reverse complement strand
CAAAGATGCTCCTGGCATGCGTCCTTCGGGCTATCGTACGGCAGACGACTATCTGGCGGCTAAGCAATTTGCTGAAAAGGCCAAGGGTTCTCCACGCGATCCATCCAAGCCGTCCTCCTTGTTTGAGGCTTCAAAGAAGTTTAGCCCTGTTGCGACTCTCCCCGCCAACGATTCCGAGTCCCCAAATGAGAGATTGACGCACACAGAGAACGGAAGAATTGTGGCTGCCAGCGAAGACTCGAACGCACTGCTGCGAAAATCTGGGGTGTCTACCAACAGGCCTGCCCTGGAATTGACCATGTACATTCTGCTTGGACTCTTTGTCCTCATAGCTCTGATCTTTGCCGTAAACTGCGGTGCCATGGTAGCTCGCTACAGGTGGGAGCATGCTCGCATTGCCAAGGAGGCCTACCGGCTTCAGCATCTCTCGGAGTTGGCCATGAACGGTCACAATGAGGACTCCGCAATGGAAAGTTCAGGCCCAACTGTAGCCCAAGACTACCATTCTTCACATTCTGAGTTCTTTACTGAGCCGGCTGTTATCAACTCCCCTAGCGACTGGAAAACTGCCTTCCTTTCTGTCTGGAGAACCTTCGGGAGACGTTTTAGTAGAAGAGTAGGTGCCCGACCCATGCACTATTTTTCTATTATTTCGCTGAGGATATTTGAAGTCTGACCAGGTACTTTGGCTTAATATTTTGACCACAATTTAGATATCTGGCAATCACCGATTCCCGTAAGCAAATAGGTCTTCCTTTTGGGCTAACTTGTCTCTCGTTGATCAACTTAAACCGATCGCTTATGGAACTCACTCAAGGGTGATCCTTAAGTGAATATTCATTAATAGGTCGGCTTGCTGTGGTGAGGAATCAAACTGGCTTTATGTCATGTTTTTATTCCTATGAAAACTCTAGCAATCAATCCTTTTCAGATTCAGCTTAAATCGTCCGTTAGTGACTCATTTCTGTCCCAGGTAATCTCCCTGTTCGAAGTTTACCCATCTGCTTTTCTTAAATCCAGGGTAAATGCGGCCTTTCCCGAAGATAGATGTTGGGATAGTTACGTTGGATTTCTTTTTTGACCGGTTTTTCGTGGTACACCCGCTCCACCGGTCCTCTATCAAAGAATGCTTGTTAACCCAAAAACATACGACAGGCGCGAAAAGTTTCTTGACTTTGGGTTTAACTTAAATAATTAGTTCTCGCCGTGGCTGTAGTGGTCGATCATGGGGATCTCTGTGGAAAGAAAGACAGACCGGAGAATAAACGTGCGTAACCGGGGGTCATCGCGTTGAAACATATGAATAACCGGTAGAATCCTAGTTTGAGTCCTAGATCAGCACCCGAAAGCCCCATCCTTCTGTAATACAGAACCGGATGAAATAAAGAGTATACAGTCTGGGCAATACAAAGGAAAGGAAATATAAATAAAAATTGTTAATAAAATTAGAAAAAACAGGAATAATTATTTAAATGCCCCAATTTTTGTCAAAAAAAGCTCGCCGCAGTTAAAATGTGCAATTATGTAAACATTGGGAAATAACTAAATTTAAGATAACTAAATAAAAGTAAAATCAACTAACTAAAAACGATAACTAAAGTAACCTAAACTAGTTTTACTTAAAAATAATATGAAACAAAAAAAACGAAAAAAGTAGACATAATAGTGAACTGAAAAATAAAGTGAAAACTGAACTTAAATATAAATAAGTCAAATAAATCAAATAAAATAAACTAATGTAAAGTTGTTGCATATGTGAATTGAAGGTGTGTGCGACGCTTCACGCCGCGAACTATACTAATCTAACTCCAGAATGGTAAGTTGGACCTCAGGTAATTTTCAGTAAACGACCTCTTAACCACCAATTTTTATCATTACTCTCAAGAAACTCAATAAACCATAAATTCAAAGTCAGTAAAAATTGCCCAAATTTTTCACACCCAAGAAACTATAAGTAAGAAGTATGAGTAATTACTGTATTTATTTATAGCGTGCTATTTTTTGCGAAAATATGATATTATTTAAACAATTTCTGGGACCCAAACTAAGATTCCACCGAATAACCTTACTTCCATCGTGCTTTCTTCAAGCTATAACAGAAACTGTTAGCAACTTTTTGTATTCTCCACGAGAATTATAAAGAGGCATTTCTTCATGCAGTACATAATGTTCCATGCGCACGACAAAACTGACTTCTAACTGCTTTGACATTCATCAACTTCTAGGTTTGGTTAAGATGTATAAAATGTTATGTCCCAAAATGATCATATTAGGTGGCAAAACCTCTTGAACGAAATTACTTGCGAGATGCAGTTTCGATTAGTCCAGAGGAGGAAAGGTACAAAAATAAAAATATTATGGGCAGAAATACATTTCCGACAAAAATAAAGGAGACTGGAATGGCCATTTCTGGCTTATTAGCCAACATCATCCAGGCATACCTAACCCCAAGGGTTGTCACCTCCGAGGTTCGAACCCGCGACCTTGTTAGTTAGAAGTCCAACGCTCTAACCGCCAAGCTAGGGGCTCGTTGCCTTGCCAATTTTTGATTGGGAATATACACAATGGTAGCTGGGCGCACACCGATCAGTAAGGAACTCATTCACTCTGTTGTGCCTTGGGATTCGCCCTCGCGCCCAGCCAGCAACTGCTCAACAACTAGCAAAGTATAGGCTGAAATACATTTCTGATCGAAACTGGTAAGGCAACGAGCCGCTGGCTCGGTGGTCAGGGAGTTGGACTTCTGGCTAGCAAGGTCGTCGGTTCGAACCGAGGGGGTGGCAACCCTTGGAGTTTGGTATGGTTGGCTGATGACGGCTAATAGGCCAAAAATGGCCATTCCAATCTCCCTTGTCTTTGTCGGAGATATATGTCTGTCTGCACTTCGTTAGTCATTGAATGGATGCTGGTTGACTCGAGAGCAATCCTAAGGTGCAACACAGCGGAATGAGTGAGTTCCGTTCCAATCGGTGAGCGCCAATCTACCAAAGGAAATTAGGTATTAACTAAATTCTTAGTCAGAAAACTCTTCTGGTAGTGGCGTTCCAGGCAAAGTATCCTTCAAAAAATTTTAGCCGTCACTTTCTAGCAGCATAGAACAGTTTTGAGACCCATTTGTTGCAATAGGGATCCTGCTGGTCAGTCTTAGGGTACCTAAACATTGACAGTTATTTTTGCATTATATTTTAATTTCGGAGCAGCGTTTGTACTCAAAACACCACAACCACCAGGCCTACTCCCAAGTTGTTGGAAAAAAACAGAAGATATCAGAGTGGGGGATTTATTGCGTACGGAACTCTGGGTTTCTATCTCAGGCAGCAGTAGCCACTGGCGATGCCAGTGCCAGTGTTTACTGTGTCCTGTCAGACCTAAGCATGTGAGACAGTAGTGACAACTGCTTTTGTATGATTATGGAGCGAGTCCAAGTAGTGTACATTTGGTGTGTTGCATTGCCCGAAGGGGTGTCACGTATAGAGGCCCATTCTGCGTTGGCCGAGGGGTGGCGTGCTTAAGTGGCCCTTGGGCAGCCGTGACCATTTGTACGCGCTTGTGTGCGTACGCGTGTGTGCGAGTGAAAGCCGGTCAGGGGTCTTCAGATCAGCGAATCGGAAACAGCTGCCTGTGAAATTGCATGACGTTGAAGCAGTCGGCATTGAATGAGGAAGCTGAAGCGAATTGTTGGCTGTCCACAATATACTGCATGTTGTCGAATTCTGCTTTCCTTCTCTCATTCATTGTTACAGCTTCCAGAAGCCGGAACTTCCTGACGCAGTCGAAGAAGTTCCGTGCAACTTTGATGGTCATATAGTTGTGGAAAACACTGAGCAATTAAATGGATTCGATAAGCAATAATTGCTTTATTTTAAGACGCCTGTTGGCGCATATTCGACTATACAACAGACGGAAGTGTGTGGGAATTTAACAACGTATGCTGGTGCGGTGCCCGGCGTTCTGGTTATGAATTCATTCCTTTTCAAAACTAATATTTCAGCCTATCACTGTTAGGTTCACACTGTGCTCAGCTTTCCTTTTTAAAGTTCAACAATAACGGTACTGGTATATTCCACAGCAATCCTGCATCCTCTTTCTTACAGTAGACCCTTCTGTCAGCGGCTTAATCCGTTCACTGCCCGAAGAAATTGTGTGTACTCGTGAGTTGCTTTTCTATTTTTTTCTGTTTCCCTCTCACACACACACTCACAGGTCGACTCGAATCAACCCATGAGTGCGGATAATGACTGGGTATGGCTGGGTCGCGATGTACTCGAACGTCGGACGAAGACCATACCATCGTCCAGAGGCGTTACCAAGTTAGACCTCCTCCAGGACGCCGAACAGCAAGAAGAGGAGGAGGAGGGTGCGGCAGCGGCAGCGGGGAGGTCGATACGTAATTTACCTCAGCACAAGGACTCCTGGACGGAGAATTGCCTTTTGGCTGAGCCTCCGGCGCCATGTTCTTCAGTCCTACTCACGGAGGCTGTAGTTTTGCCCATGCAGACCTCTTCGGACTTCTCCTCAGCTGGCGCCGACTATCACTTTTGCCGACAAAACACCCTTCAGAGACCATCAGCGCCAGGCAGACCTCCCCAGCTGCGTTCCAACGTATCATCCGCCTCAGCACCTCCGAGGAAACACATACGAAGCAGTGCTAAATGTGCGAGCTGTCACTTTCAGGCGAGTTGCGACCCTTTCGGCTCTCACTAAACATTAACTGGTTTCCCAGTTTCGAAAACTCCTTGCAGCCATGGCGAAGTTTGAACCTGCGTCAGAAATGACAGAGTTTCAGCACAATCAACTCTTGGGGGATCTCGTTTGGATAATCGGCCTACTGCATGCGTGTGGTTGATTCCATATGCCACAGTAGATTTGATGAGCAATGTCAATCCAGCTTTGAAAATCCAAAGGCCTATAGTTTTGACTCTCCTAGTTTATCTGGTTATGGCATCTGGACTTTTCTGCCACAGGTGCGCTCTCTACCGAGCAGGTACTTTCTCCGTTTCCCCCTATAGTAGGATGCTTTTAATCACAGTCGTGACTTAGCGGATTCGGATCTCAGTTTAAAGGCTCTCTAATTGACCGCTGCCATTTCCGCCTGATAAACCTGGCCTTTTTCCTAAAAGTACGATCAAATATCTTCTTTTAAAATAAATTGGGAATTGTACGATCAACCGCATTTTACCTCCCATCAAAGTCCTTCCCACCTGTCACAGATTATCTGACTAGTCGCGTTTGTTCGCCCATTTACTTTACATGGAATTTAAGCGTTTTAATATTTTTTGCTGGCAATTCGGCAGTTTTACATATCCTTTTTTATAATTGGTTTTCTCGAATCGTGGCCAATGATTACTTCGTGCTCCCTTACTCGAACCCTATATATAAAATAGTGAACCACTACGACCGGCTGGTATTCGTTGCCTTGCCTTAATAGCTTTAAAACGAATGTATACATACGATTGCTTGTGTCTATTTGGTTTCTTTCGGGTGCATTGGTTTTCGGTGTTGCACAGGGTATTTGCAACTTTTGCATCAATAAGACATTGTATCTTCCCCGATTAATCTGCTTTCTGGATCTTACTTAAGACCCACCAATAAAAATTTTGCATATTCAGCTAACTTTTCAGGTTCATTTTGGTATCTTAGAAAATGATAAATCTGAGTAATCCATCCGACCCAGTTTTCTGTAGCCGAGTTCGATTAATTATTCATAATTACCGAAATACCATAAAGCAGGATGAACCACCAATCTCTCTAGATGGAAAGAAGTGCAATTCCCTTCCGAAAGTTAATTGTAGCAAAAAACGCTTGATTTTTGGAACAGCCAAAACCGATGAAAATGAGGTAGGGATCCTGAAACTTGAGAAAGACCCAGGGACCTGAAAGGTTGACGAACGTGAAGGGAATAAATTACTTTGGTTTTGTATGACAGGCTTCCCACTACGAAATCCCATTCTGGCAATCTTCTTTATTTTCCTAGATTGCAGTCCCGATTATGTCCTCCTTCGTTTGTTTTCAATAAGGTGTGATTTAGGCATTATAGAGTTTACCTCTTTTTTTTCCTCTACTGACACTCCCCTAAAGTGCAATTTTCCCGTCAGAATTTTTGCCAACTTGGTTATTCAACTAAAACCCCTGTATTACTTAGTAGCAGGTTTCTCTGTCCCAAAATGCACTAGCACGCCGACGCCCACGTCCACGCCCGCGTTTTGTTTCGGGCGCCAGGCTATATGCTAAAACCTGCCAGTAGTTGTTCGGTTTTTGGTCCTTTTGACGTTTTTACTGTTCCCTGCAAATTAAGCGGCAGATCTTATCTTCCAAACTGGCAGTCCTTTTTAAACTACACACTCGTGTTTTTTTTTTGCTAAACCCTACGACTGTTATCTGTTCTGCAGGATGAGGGCTACACCCGTCTACTGAGTGGTTCCGCCAATCGATGCCAGGACAAGTCACAAATGGCTTTACCAGAGTCCACGAGCAAAGACCCAAAACCAAATAAACTGCATTTTTATGATTCCTCCGCCCCTGCCACAACCTTCTCGCCCTCCCATCCACAAAAATGGCAAGATAATGAAAACTTTTTTATTCGTTTTCCGGAGACTGACACAAAGACTGCCTGTGGTCCTCCCTACGCATCGACTGCCTACAACTCTCGATCCCGGCGAAGAACTTCACGTCCTGTGTTGCCTCAAGCCGGTGGACCAGGTTGTATCACTGATCAGGCGGCCACCTGCTTCGGCAGTGCCTCTAATCCACTGGGCTCGCATCACCGTCACTCTGAGAGTCACAGGCAGTTGCTGCACTCCAATTGGCCACATCACATGACAATCTCTACGCCATCGCCTTGGGTCCACAGAAAGTACAGTCAGGCGTCAGTCAATCAGAGATTTCCGCCGAAATTGACTCTGACGCCAGATTTGCAGCGTTCGCCACAGTGTCACTCTTTCGGCTATCAGACCCTGCCAGCGAGCAACCTGGCTTGGCAGGAGTGCTCAGATTCAGAGGTGGATCAACCAGACGGCGCGCCAGTGGAGGCGAACTCTGAATTCGAAACACCGCCTTCACCGCCCATACGAACTTCGAGCAAGTTCTCACAGAGAATATCTTACATCAGTTCCGGACAACATGCCAACCTTTTCCGGCCAGTGAGCTTCCCAAGTGTAAGTCGAGTATGATTTGCGTTAGTAAACTGCTTCTCTCTGACTTAGTCCTCCCACTCTAGCTGATAGTTTAGTTCGGTATACTGATCATTCGACCTTCTGACAACTACAATTATGGGAGTAAATTGAAAATAGGTAGATTCAAGCCCTATGAATTGCGTCAGAGATGTGGACTTATTCGGCCACGAGCCAAGGGCTGGAGAGAGATCTAAATATCCAACTTCTCAAAGACTGGGTCTGTTGGGTCGCTTAGACGGCATTTTGAGGATTTTTGCTGTCTTGTCTGGGTCGCGAATTTGTGAAATGCCCTCTTTCTATACACACCCATGCACACTATCGTTCTGAAAAGGGAACTGGAGGCAGTTTCAGTACGCGGGCTGGCCAGTAGGGAACACGGCGAATGAAGATATTGTTATTCCGCTGCATTTTTTAGATGTCCCGCTAACTGTTTCCCTGACAGCTTGTATTTCGCTTTGAATTATAACTTTAAGTTTCCGAGGGAGTAGATGTATCAGAAAATCTTATCAATAGGCGTACGTCCTTTTGGTCCTTGTCTGCAGCTGCTTCTTTTTATTGTCTCTTCACACCGCAAATCCGCTCTGTCTGTCTACTTGTTCTCTTCCCTAAACCAAGTGTTACAGTGCGCCTGAATGTAACTGCTTTGACCAGGACTCCTCGTACGCTTTCGAGTCAAGAGGGGAGAAGTTTCTCTGCTTTTTAGCTTTTTGATGCTATTCTACTTTTAGTGCGCGTTATTTCCGTGCTCAGCTCAGCTCATCCCCGCCCCACCCGTCCCCTTCTTTCCCCCTAGAGAGAACGGATTTTCCTTCTTGCTCCATTTTCATCTTGTCCTGCGTTCAGGATATATGTACATTATTGCGTGCTTTTTATAGCCTATTTTTCGACTGCGCTACACTAGGCGGCGCCTTGCGGTCGTACGCGTGTTCCTGCCGAGATAGAGGCATGCTGAGTACTAGTTACTATAACAGTGGTATCAGAGTTTGAACTAGGCGTACAAAATCCTTTGCTTTTAAAATCTGCCTTTATCGGCGCATTCTCATCAGCATTTCCTTTCACGGCCATAGGGGTTCTGCACTTCTGACGACGGCTTAAACGATAAGGCTTTTCACTAACAAGTCGGTTCTCTGTGTTAGGTCATCAGCTATCTACCAGCAAAACTGGTTTTTAAAATTTTCGGTAACAATTCAGGCTTTTGCTGAATGTTGGCCGATTCAATTTCTACCCTCTCTCTCCCCCCCGGTTGTGTTGTTCTATCCTGAATCTTCCAGGCCAGTTATGCTCAGTTTATTTCTTATCTCACGTCATTCTCCTGTTCAAGCAAGTTTGAAAGTTTTGAAATTGAAATTTTAGATATATGGGTATCTTTTTGATTGCTCTCTGTAAGCTCTTGTTTTCACTTTAATTTCTCAAATCCAAGTACTTGGATGCATCACTCGCGACTGTCAATTGATTTTAATGTTAATTATCTGAGCCGTTTGATGGATAGCATTCAGTTAGTTTACCTTTCATTTTACTTTGCTTCCCACACCCTGTGTTAGAACTAACTTAAATCGAGTCCTCTAGTCACTGACAGTTTTTACTCGAACTCGTTAACATCTAAATGTATTGGCTCGATGAAAATTTATAGAAAGCAAACATACACTCGCTAGCTAGTCTTCTTTGATATTTATTCAGTAAAACTGGTGAATTTTTGCATTTTGAAAAAAACTTAATGTACTTTTCGCCAGGGCTTACGTTGGTATTCGATGACATGCGTCAAGAATTTGATCATAAAGCGTAACTCAAAACATGATGACCGTACAAGATTACTCCTGATCGAAATTATAAAACTGATTGGATACTTATGATATTTCTTGCTTCATGATGATGGTAGTTATGTCCTTGTTATCTTAAGAGCACGTTATAAAATTCAAACGCTTGGGTTTACCATGGCTTGTTGTCCAGTAGAATGATCTTTTGATTCAAAGCTATGAAAATTCTTCGAAACAAGTGCCAGGGATAATCTGTTTTAATTGGTAAACATTCAACGCACCCAACTGACTTCTGTATTTCAAGTTGATATCCTCACATTGATCGGTATTCTAGAAACAAATTAGCTTGGCAAGTTGATCGAACCCCTCCTGATCACAAGCTTGTTCACCAAAGCAACAAAAGTCTCGTTTTCGCAACCTATGTCGTTATTATTGTTGGTAGACCATAACACTATCCCAGACGCAATCACGCACACTTTATTGTCAACCAGTTATGAAAACCCGAGGTGTTAGGCCTCATGACCTTCTTGTTTTAAATGATTTGAACCTCTGGTTTACGTATTCCCCTTGTCTAATGATAAATGACGACAGAATTAAGTTCATCAGTTGGATTTCGCAGCGACTCTTCTTTAAAAATAATATGATTTCCTCACTTCTCCCAAAACTTTTAGCAACCAGGGTGCGACTGAATTTCGTGAAACCTGATCCTTCTTGAGTGTGAGACCTTTAAATAAACGTTTGAAATTTAAAACTTTTCCTCCGGACGATGCACAGGATAAAGGCTTCAGTTTTAAGGAACAAGTTTGATTTTCTCTGAAGAAAAATTCATCATTCAACACAGAATCGTATGTCACAGACTATCTACTTCCTTGTTCTATTTTTCGCCCATGAAAACTCTCAGCCAAGCTGGTTTAATTGATTAAGAGCTTAGTTACGGGACATTGGTTTAAGTTCAAGTAACTAAACACAGTCCGATTTCGGATTCCACATCCCGTACATATCTCGGCAGAGAAATTCAATGAATATTCACAAAATTGAATTGATTTGATCGTTTGAGTTCTTGAGGAGTCATAAACCAAGTATTCTTAAATAATCACCTTCTTGGGCATCACGATACTGAGAGTATGTTTGAAATAAAATATGTCCGATGGCCATCTTTAGCGGGTAAGTTTATTTTCCGCTCACGAAACTAACATGTGCGCCCTACTGTTCACATCTTGAGGTCAGTTCCACAAACGCTACTATCAGATGAACGCCCTTTTATTGCAGAAGGAGAATAAATCGCAACATTGGAAGCCTACCTTGAACATTCTTGGTACCGACTTGTATGTCGTCCAAGGTATTAGTCCGAAAAGGAGTGGCATATAACAGTATACCATTTATCGTGGCGGTGTTTCTTTTATTTCTTTTTTTATTAAATCCAGGGCTTAAACATGCTATAACTTATCGAAATAATGTTTGTCATTGACAGATACCCGGATGGGATGACATCGGATGTAGCATCGTTGGGCGACTGATGCAGAACACAACTGATTACCTACAATGCAGTTAAGCAATTCACATATAAAGAACTATCTCGCCGGTGTTATGAGTTTCTATTTTTGATTGGTCAACATGGTACTAACATCGGCACACTGAGCCGCGGACCTGGCAGAAGTCTTTAGCGGAAGATGAAGAAACAAATTTACCATATTGAGCACTTATTCCAATTTTTCGTTCCAAATGATAAAACGCGATTTTTTGTAGCAATACATGGTGCGATCAATAAACCCGGTTGCGTTAGTGAGTTCGGCTTGCCAACTGCCGCTCGTGACCTTTGGTTTGCAGCGTAAGTGCAGCAGGTAGTAGTGACTTCGTAATGCATTTCTGTGTGGTCATTGTCCCTTTCAGAGTGTTATGGTGCAAAGCCCTTTGGTTATTAACACGGCCGTCAACGACGTCTACAACCTTCTCGATTCGGAACCCTCTCTGCAGAATTCCACCAGGTTGACTGCGCATAACCGTCACTTTGTGTCGTGTGGAGCCGAATGCCAAGTTAACGACGAGCAGTGTCCTCGACGTGCATGGAGTCACAGTCGTATTTTCCCCTCCATCTCCGCGACAACTCCGAACAGCACTTCGGAGGACATTCAGGGCGCTGGCGGAAGTATCGTCAACTGCCCTCCATCAGGCGACGCGAAACCCCTTTACAATCTGCCTGACTGCTGTAAACCACTCGGTCGCGATTCCAAGGAGACCCAGCTACCGCCCTGCAAAGCCTACAAGGTTGGCTACTGCTACCACCAGAAGGCACAGCCGGAGAAGGAGCGCTCGGTCTACGCGAATTGCACCTTTGCTCTTTCTCCCAGTGCACTATCCCGGTATCACGCCCTATTGCCTTCGAAGCAATTGGTCGCCGGTATGCGGCGGTCGATAACATAATCTTTATGTGGCTCATCGCCACCGCCACCGCCACCGCCCCCGCCACCACCCACCACCTCATTTTTTTGCCTGAGTTCATAAACCTTTATATCCCGCTTCCGATGGGGAAGTCATGCCACAGGCGGATTCCGACACATCTGTCTTGCAACCTCCACTCTCTTTGCATTTACTTCCTCTCCTGATCAGAGCGCAGTTCCCTCCCCCCCCCACACACAC
>UYRU01047296.1:314-10385 GCA_900617775.1 Dibothriocephalus latus | reverse complement strand
TCACGGTTGGACTTGAGCCAAGCGTGGATACTCAAAAAGATCAGGGGAAATGGTATATACAGTTCTTCGAAATGATCGCGGCGCGTTGAGATGCCTTCAGCTGGTGGTGAAACCGCTCGCCCCTCCCTTTGACAGCCGAGTGACGGACGGTAGTGTGGACGTCAGTAGAGCCTAAAAAGAGAGGAGAGACTGAAAATGTTTAGACTCAAATTGGGTACCGTAACCAATCGGATTGAGGAGGGAGCGCTAAAGGGGCAACCCAACTGCTGAGGAAAGCCTGAACTACAGTGGAAGCATACACATAAGGCAGATAGATATCTTCCGGCCACCGGGTGAAACCGTCTACACAGGTAAGAAGCTAGGAACAGTCGGTGGACAGACGCAGGGGCCTACGATTTCCAGATGTACCTGACTTAACCTTGAATAAGGGCCGGAGATAGTGCCAGTGGGTGTCTCGTTCTGCCGGGGGACATTGCACCATTGACAGCTGAGGCAAGCCTGTGCCCGAGTTTTGAGGCCCCTGTGCATTCCGGGACAGGCGATTTGGTCAAAAACCAACCTGTCAGTTCCTCGAATCCCATCGTTTGATAAATTGTGCAGGAGGAGAACGCAGTGCGGTGAATTGATGGTAGTACAAATAGACGTTGGGAATTGATAGAAAAGTTAAAATTTTCGACGGATTAATTTAGGTACCTCCACAACGACGCCTTTTTGGGTGTGGTAAATTGAAACTTACAATTGCTCATGCGCAGGGAAAATATGTGGAGTATATTAACTTTGAGATGATTAAAAAGCCCTTTTTGTTTGAGATCGTGTGTACCGTCCAGGCACTTAGCAGGCTAGCATCCAGGAAAAGACTTGAAACAAGAGCCTATTTCGCCATCGCCTGTCAGAGTGTTAATCAAACAATATTTAGTGTATCTGTCGCCCGTTTGACAGAGTAGGTAAACAATACGATAAAAGGTAATGAACAGTTATGTTAGGTTTTACTTCGCTAACGCCACTGAAGATCGTCATGGTAACGTAATTTTGTTACTTTCGGAGCTAAGAGTTCATTGCACCTTCAAAATAAACGTATTGGCATTTTTTGCTATAAGTGCATCTCACGACCATAATAATTTTGTGTTTTCGTTGCAGGCATTACTATTTTTAATGTCCTAATTTTCTTACCAAAGTTTCCAACGTTTTGAGTTTAAGGTTTAAGTTGCTTTCAATTTATGTGTGTTGTGTTCGTTTTGGATTCTGAATTCCTTTTCTTATCAGTTCGATTTTTGGATATGGATAGTGATATAATTTCCAACCATGGTACTCCGGGTGCTTGCTACTCCTCTGAGTGACCTAGATGACTTGCAGGATTTTCGAACATCATTTAGAATTTACCTTTAGCATTTTTTGGCGAAACTATAATATTATGGTTTTATCATAAAAAAACGCATATCCGCTGCAACGGAAAATAAGAAATTGGGCTAAAGACTACTTAAAATTTTTTAAACGTACATGCTTGCAACAAATTCGGTAATACGTCGTTGATCTGCTAGAAATTTCCCAGCTGATCACTGAGTATATTGCGACAATGCTGGGCATCTAATATTGCACTTTATTCAATAAATATAGCTAGAGGTTGTACTTTAGCGCACTTATCTGCTGGCTGAATGCACGAACTTACGAGAAAACTACGAGAGATGACCACTTATGTCATAGGCAGTAATGCATTACCAACAAAGTCCAGGGGACTGGAACAGACATTTGTGGGTAACAAGCCGCCACTAATAGTAAGAAATTTAGACTTCTAATCAAGAGGTCGCGAATATTGAATTGGATTGAATGGGGTTGCTTGACGACCGCTAGAAAGCCAGAAAAGGCCATGTCAATCTCCTTTGTCTTTGTCATTTGTATATCTCTATCTAAAATAGCCGCTGAACGGCTGCTGCACAGCTCGCGAGGAAAGAACAAGAGGGCGAGTGTATCACGTATCATCCTATGACCCAAACTAAAGTTTATACTTAGAAGGACGGATTCATCTCACAGTTTATTCAATTTTGGGGATGGGTACGTCTACTGACGTTCGTTCATGCGTCCTTGCTCATACAAGAACCATCGACACCGCATCTCTGTAAAATGCATTTGCCATCGAGAATTTTTAAGACCACTTGGCGATAAAATGTGTGCTTTCGATATGTTCTGTTCGGATCAGTATATTTTTATGAGAATAGGGTACAAGCTAAAACATGAGCAATGATGTTATGTTCATATAAATGGGGTTTGTGAAAAGTGGGAAGGGTAGTAAGATACCGGGGTTGCGTGTAAGGGAGGGTTAAATAGAGCTGTTTCAGGGGTATGGAAGTAAAGAGAAGTAATGGAGAAGCAATTGCTAGCCATACGAAACGTAAAGCTTACAGATGGTTCATTTTTGCATAAAAGACCGACATCCTTAACCTGATGACAGTCGCTTCTCCTGCTGCTAACAGATGCTGATCCAGCAACTTAAGGTAATTTGTTGGTACCTTATCTATCACACGGCAGATTTTTTTGGGATTTAAACGATGCCCGAAATCAGATGTGTATGAGAAAAACTCTGATTATGTTCCTAACTTCACCCTTTTGTTGCTAGCCGGGCGATGTTACTTTATTGTTTGGATAGGCGCTTACGCATGCGACCACTCTAAGCTACTCCATAGGAACAAGTAAATGAACAAATGCTCCTGGAGGCGGTCTGAACTGGCAACCCATCATTACTTTTGCCGTGTAAAACAGGATTGGTCAAGAATATCTATACTCTCGCTGCGAGGAAGGTGCTCGAAACGGCTATGTCAAGGCGTTTTCTGAGGATTTCACTTGCTGCATCTCCATGAAGGGCGACTTTGCTGAGCAGAGTATTCTATCCCCCAGTAGACGGGGTGGGTTTTGCCGGTCGCACAACAATTGCTTTTCCATAAATCTACCAAGATACCCGTTCTCGATAGTGTCTGCCGAATGAATTTGTCTAGCTGTTTGTGACAAATAAATTATTAGGCTGCAATTCTGTTGGAGACGTATGAAACTACCGAAGTTCAGAACAAGCTCTATTTTAATGATCTCTCACTGTAGACGCTACCATTGGGTATATCATTTAAAAGAACGTCTTTGAAAGGGAACGAACATTCCATTTCTGCCTCTAACGCGAAGTTGATTGAAGAATATGTTTGGGTTACAGTCTTTAAGAGGGCATACACCGGTTTCTGTGTTGGCAGTTGCAAAGATCCTATCAACATAGCAACCGTAATCTCTTACTTAATTGATATGATTGCTAAATTGAAAATTTTCCAGTCGGCCAATGAAGAAAACCGTTAAAAGAGGTCCAAGAAACGAGCGCATAGCAACGCCGTCTATTTGTTTGTATACTTGACTATTAAAGGAGAACTGCACATTTAATGTGCATCTTTTTAATAGCGCCTTTAGTGCCCTTATTGGTATTCATATTTTCTGCTGATCTTTCAGTAGGCAATCGCATATCTAGGCAATTGGATGTTTATAAATCTGATTAAACATCTAAAGAGAACGTCGTCATGCCATGTAAGTTCACGCCTTTTACGTCGTTACCAAATTCAAAAGTAGCTCGATCGCTAAGTAATGTTAGCTGATGATGTAGGGAACCACAGCAGGCGCGTCTTCGTCGCGTTTCCACCCGCCGTCACGGCGGCCAAGGTCTGCTACACCAATCTTTCTACGGTGGATCTATCTTCCCTCCTCTTCATCTGTGTTTTGATGACTAAGCAGCCCCTCCGACCATGCTGCTCCGAAATCTTGTCCTCGCTGCCAGATTGAGGTCCACCCGGCGGGGCTCCTGACCCAACAAAGGCTACTAGCCAGCCAGCTGATGATGTACGTGCTTGAATCTCTCTGACAAGCATTTCGCTAGTACATGGTACGGAGGGCTGCTAAAGTCAAAAAACGAACAAACTGACAGGCCGTCCTTGTGGATCTGCAGTAGGCCATACCATCGAGGGCTGTATGGCCTACTGGTCGGATGCGTTTGAGGTCACAGTGGCTAATGAGACCCCCTGCGTGCAGTCTCCGTAAGCCGTCGACTTCACCCACGTAATCCGCTTCGCTGTCTACTTTTCTGAATGTCTTCTGGTTTAACAGTATGGGCTGCATACTCATTAGG
Source organism: Dibothriocephalus latus (assembly GCA_900617775.1). Taxonomy (NCBI): domain Eukaryota; kingdom Metazoa; phylum Platyhelminthes; class Cestoda; order Diphyllobothriidea; family Diphyllobothriidae; genus Dibothriocephalus; species Dibothriocephalus latus. The sequence goes on along the minus strand of UYRU01047296.1, from coordinate 6,238 downwards.
TAGTCCAGCTTTTTTACTATAACGAGGTCTGTTTCTTTATCCGGTCTAGTAACCAAAATAGCTTTGCTCTCTGGAAGCTGTGGTTTTTTCAGCAGTCCCTAACCTTTTGTTTTATTGTTCAGGTACGAATAACTATAATTTGTCGGCAATGTTTTAAAGGACCGGGAACTATCTGTGGGGGAGGGATTTAGATAAAAGGTTTGGTTTCAGAGGGTAATGAACTTGGTTTCTCACTCTAACGAATTAACTTAGCAACGAGGCATGCAAAATTTAGGACCAGGTAATAATGCTTCAACCGTTGTTTTATCGAGTGTCCTAGAAAAAATGGTTGTGTATGTACTGATGTGGACCTTTTGGAGCCTTGATTGTGATTTACTTTCTTGCAACCTCTGAAGCAGTGACGATCACTTTACGTCCCCAATTGCGCTTCCTATTGACCGAGTATAGCTGTTAAATTCTCTCCTTTTGTCCTCTGTCAGGATTTCCAGAACTGCCGCACGTTGACCTATGTGAAATGACTGCTTTCGACGTTATTTTCAGCCTTATTCCTTAGGACTTCTGTGATAGTCACTGTATGATCACGCCACAGCGTTCTTCAATAGAACTTTCAATACAATCCCCTATAAAGTTGGCCTGTGTTTTCACCCCCGAAACCTTGGTGTTGAAAAGCAAGTACCCATTGAGTGCTTTTAACACCGCTGGATCTTTGAACCTTTTTGGCATTGCGAAAAATTGGTATCTAAGGAGTCATAAGACCGATGGGGGAACAAAAATGTGTGTTTGATAAATTTTCGTTGGACTAGTACATTTATAGTAAGACGGGATAAAGGTTGTTGCTTATGCGTTTCACCTTGTACGCTAGCCTCGTACAAGTGCTCTGGCCCAAGAAGATTTTATCAAAAGCGCACGCCAACCGCTCTTCTCAAAATACATTTAATATGAAACACAACGTCTCTTTTTAACTTGTTCAGTTTCTCTGAACTATATCAGAGTGTGCCCCATTGGCTTCCTAGGTTGAAAGGCTTTAAAACGCCGTCTAGTATGAAAACTGACAGAACGCCATTCATAATGTCCAACACATACAGGTTATAAAAATTGAGGGTGTGTAATATGTCGGTTGGAACTATAAATATAAACGAGTATTTATAAATTGTTTCCACTAGAGGCTGTTTTCAAAAGATAACTCCGTACCTCTTACGAATATGCTGTTATCAATCGGAGACCTCACTAATTTCTGCAATATTTTACCAACTGGTTCAATGCAATATTAATGGCTTTCAGTATAAATCCGTGGTGTATTTGTTTGATAGCCTATCACATTAACCGTCAAGCCCTCAATAAGTACACATAGCATCCGATCAATATTCCCTGGTTAACCATTTGGAAGGTGAATTACTGCACATGGATGCGCACCTTGGATAAAACAAATTATTAAGATTATGTTGAAACTTACCATGCTAACAGCCTAAGTACTAGCTAAAAGGTCCAGACACGTGTTTCGCCGGTATTCTGCCGCTGCTTGACTCAGCTGCGAGGGGCCCGGCTCATCAATGGGTCCCCAGCTTCCCCTGTCTGCTTTCTGGTTGATATACCGGTGTTGAAAGTTCACCGAATGAAAATTACGGAGACAGGCCTTAATACCAGCCTTATTTTTATATGGACTTATGCTAAAGCTACTCATCTGCTATAAGGAGGGCGGGATTAAAATACATTTGAAAGAATCCAATTTTCTTTGCAAAATGATTTAACAGAAAATTGTTCACAAAATTTCACCTTCAGGAGAATACTAGAAAGGAATATGTACCCAATCGCTATGTCGTGCCACGAGCGTATGTCAGTCGATATCGAATATTGAACAACAGTCGTAGATGGAAATTCTACCGTTTCCAAGTTTCTGTGGTGTAACCACGTCCTATAAGACAATAACTACTTGTGTTTTGTACTCGAAAGACTGTCAGAGCCAAGCCATTGCTGACGCTCATTGGCTGGCGTGAAAATGAAAATACAGTTACTATCATAAAAATATGTGTAAGGATATTTATTAGTCCTCCTTAAATTTAAACAAGCTTAGAAACTGCTGAACGCTGTTATCTGCCAGTCCCAAAAGGAGAATAATGCTTATTTAGGATCCCATCAGGTAATATGCAAACAAACGGCCATCACAGTCAACTCCCAAGTTTTCGCTATCCGAATAAGTCTCCCAGCTGAGAATGGAAGGTAATTAATAATAAGTGTTATAATCTATTTTTCAAACATTTTTTTCTCTGTATCCTCCGGGCTTGCTTATGTTTTTTTAAGAAGTTTGTTTATTTTGGACGAAAATCATTTCTCCATACAATTAAACCACCATTCGAAGTTATCATATTTTTATATTTTATCGTCAGTTAAGTAAAAACCTGTACTATTATAATCGTCTATAGATAGGGACCAAAGTGTGCTGTTTCAAATTTTTTTCGTCACCACTACTGGCAGTAGTGTCAACTTTACCAATCACATGTAGTGAGCCACGATAATCTTTAAAGTCGTCGTGGGCTATCAGCACCACTACTTTTTATATACATATATGCTCTTTTCAGTTCGTACAACACGACGTACTTGATTTGTTTGAAATTACCCAATATCGCATGCAGACAGTATCTTAATTTTTTGTCAGATATGTGAAATTCAGTTAGACGATTACTTAGCAGAATAACATGACCATAGAAAATATTATTTTATAAAATAGATAAATTCTCTTACAAAAATGGCATCGAAAACGCTTTTCCCTCGCACAGTAAAACACAGTAAATGAAACTAAAATAAAGCAATGAAATGGAGTCTCCTTTTCCTTATACTTAGGTCGTAGCCGTACGTTTGCAATAAAAGGTGCCAGCTTAAAAATTTTGCCGTTTTAAAACTCAAGCAAGTATTTATTATTAAGTTATACCATCCAAGATTTCCAGGCATGTCAGCAAACAAGGCAAACCTACGCATTTAATAGGTTTTATCAACTCTCAATGAATTATTTTTGAAAGAACCGGGAGAGGCTGAGAGATTGAAAATATATTTCGTAATATACCATACTGAAGGTACAGGTACCAGCTAAAAGCCCAAGCACCTATTTTCGCCGGTATTTTCTGCCACTCCTTTACACGGCTGCGAGGTGTCCGGTCCCCCAGCTTCCTCTATTTGCTTTCTGGTTGATATACCGTCTTTTTGAAATCTCAGCTTTTTAATTCCCCCAGAAATTAATTCCTGTGCTCGGTAAAGATTAGTATATTCAAGGTCTATATGCAAAGACACACACTCCAGCAGAATGTGTATATTATGCATTTATCTGCATACGAATTACGAGGATCGACTTCTCAGCCGCCAAACTGTACTGGCACATTTACCATCGCGACATTAACCTCGTTGAAGATTCGCCTCAGAGCAACCCAGGCCAGGCTTTTATTTTAAATTCAGGGCTTACATAACCTATTTTATCTGAACTACTAAAAATGATACTTAAGCTTAATTCCAAGTGTGTTCTAAACCTTCATCTTTGTATGCCCATTGTGGCTTCTATGTAACTAAAATGAGCTTGAGTTTACCTAACCTCAAAGTTTTTAAAAATTCTAGCGTACACGCCATTTGTCATCAGCTTTAGCTAACGGTGACGTGGACCTGACACCTCCGCATTTCGATCCCACCTGACAGCATAAACTTTCTACCTGAAGCAATTATATTCCCTTCTATTATTTACAGTAATTGTTTCGGCTGCTGAAATTACTACACAGTATACCAAGTATTGGAGCTGTGGCAAATTTTTCGTTCAAGTTCGTGAGCTGCACCAAATTGCTTTCATCTTATTTGGTTAAGCTGACTGTAGAGATTGACTAACTGATCGCATACTGAAGTACAGTTAGAAAATGACTTCATAAAAACGTGCAGTCATCTACATATTTATTACAACTTAAATACTTTTCCTGATGTTTATCCACACTTGGTCACTTCAGATGTAGTTTCTCGTGCTGTCAGTCTAGAATCCATCAAAGCGCTGTAGTTGTTGTTTGTAAGTGGAAGGCCACGACCTCATGTTCTATGAAATGAGAGTTGTCTACTTCTAGAAAACTTCTCAAATATTGTACACTCTTGTGAAAATTTTTCCTAGCAGGCCTGCCAGTGCCTTTGCTACTGGAATTTAGATAATGGCGCCCGTATGCTTCAAGTAGAGTGCGCACAGGGGATTTTTCTTCCCATATTTAATGAACTTCTAAGAGTTCCCCTGTACTGGGAGAACAAAGCCTGCGCTAAACTTCTGTCCTGTCCAGCCTTTTCAAAGTCTGCTGAATATATCGTTCCTCGGTTGTCATTTATTGTGCACCAAAACAGCCCTTAAGTCCACAGAGCTCGATTTCTAACTTCCTGCCATCTATTATCCCTTATTAAATACCTGTTTTTTGTATGATAATGTTAGTTTTTCTTTAAAAACGCAATGGCATTATATTTGACTAAAACATTCAATTATAACAAATAAACAATTTTTTTCACTGAGATGAAAATTGTTATTTCCGGCCTCCCTGTACCGGTCACCCAAACTATATCCTACATTTAAGCAAAGAGTGCTGACGACTGAACCTCGTTATGGTATCAGCGTTTCTTTCCTGTTCTCAAAAAACTAGTCCCTCAAAATCGCATGGGAGAATATGGGCTTTACATTTTTTACCGGAAATTTTACCCCATAATTCCCGATGACACTTAACTAGTGCTTGAAAGCAAATATTGAAAAGCTCACCCTGTGAACCTTTTTGCATATATTTCATTCTGACGTTTAAGTTCAGTGAATTAACGTTGGAATGTGTCTGCATGATTGGAATGAAAAAATCTGCAAAGAACAGTCATACACAAAAGGTGGCCATTTTTCATTAAGGCCCAAGGGCTCAACGCTGCTAAATAAATTATTTTGTCTATGCAATACAAAACAAGTACTTCAATGTGAACGTAAATATTGTGTCTACTTCTTCGGTTGCCATGTAGTCCACTTGGCGCTTATGTCATAAAATGCATGCATCATTATTGCTAGGATCGTGAGATTTTTAGCCCATTCAGTGCGGAAGTTAAGCATTTGGTCTGTCCTCAGAGGTAAGCACAGCTTAAATAAGGATGTGACGGAAGGATTGGATGTTTACTATTGCGTGCTGATAAGCAGTCTTTGTAAGTAGCTTTAACGTATCTTTAATCCATTTCTAGGGTCCAGGCTCCTCTGCACAGTTTCAGGTCTTCTATTGATCTATTACTTCCGTTACTTTTTTGTCCTTTTTACCCTATTGGCGCTATAATCTCAGAATGTCCCTCCTATGAGGACTACGAAAGTCATAAAAGGGAGTTAACGAAACAAGTAGTTTGATTTTCTATCGGAACCCCGAACAATCGCTATTCTTCTAAGGGATCCCACCAAGCTTATCGTCAGTCTTGCTCCATGATAGTTTAGTTTGATTTAGGTGTCAAAGTATTCCGTAAGTGGTGGCTGCCAGTTAAAAGTAGTACTCATGCCTGTGGGCAACGTGAGCCTTGAAGATAGCCAGCATGCTTAGGGCAAACATAGAGTGTGTTTCCTTACAGAAATTGGCCAGATTCGTGGTATAGAAACGCCATTTCAGCATTTCAAATTGCGGCAAGGATATAATGTATAAGTCCACTGAGAAACTAAGGTCCAGGGTCGCTTTAAAAGCAAGAAAGTTGGTAATTTTAGTTTTATCGGTACAGAAGATGAGCGAGACGATTAACGTGGTCTGTGGCAGACAGTAAGAATGCCCGTATTTGTAGCAGAGGTTTGTTTAATTACTCCATTTCAGTGCTGGAACGGACGCACAGTATGAAATACGCAAGTTAGGGCGCTTAAACAAGCAGAAAACAAGAAATCCAACGTTACTGGTTAAAGTAAATTGTTAAGTTGGTTTGGG
>UYRU01047293.1:1518-13360 GCA_900617775.1 Dibothriocephalus latus | reverse complement strand
ATCGAGTTGTACTCGTGAATTTTCGAACAAGTATCACGTGTTCGTCGTCATATATGTATGTATATATTTAAACCAGACAGTTCCAATGATCGCGCTTTTATCTTCCTTGGGACGGGTATATTCGTTTGCATTACTGAAAAAAAACCACTCAGTCTGGAGTCTTAAGTACACTTAAGTTATTCAACTTGAGGCCGATAAAGGATGGTACGGTTTGCAATTTGCCCCATGTTAGAGTATCTTAAAATTGGACTTTGGTACACCAGAGTGGGTTAACGAGATGTGCACTACGGGCTCATTCAAATCAAAGGCAATTGGAGATGAATGCGTGCGATATAGGGGTCCCAAACTTACCCTATGCTGCACTTGGCAAAAAAACTGATGATCTCTCTCTACAAATATGATGTAATTCGTATCTCAGGAGCTAAAAATGATATAAATAAAATGTGCAAGGTTTTTAAATGGACACAAAATCCCCCTGTTCTTGTTTGACTAACATTTATTTATTCTCAGCCCTGCATTATTCATCGTCAAATTAAGGAAAATTTCGTTAGAGAGCTTTCATACGCGCCGCCCAACAACGCCAGTCAGTAGACTGAATCGTTTTAGATTTAATACACTATGCAAATACAGTAGTCGCCGTTTATTAAGCCCACATCGGGCCCAGACCAAATTGGGCTTAATAAGCGGCTGGGCTTACTAACCGTGGGCGTAATAGCCGGCGACTACTGTATATGCTTTTTGTGACTTCCATAAACATGAGCTGCTCTTAAAAGCTCAAAGACACGAGTCAAACTTCAAGTTCATTCATAGTTATATTATAAACCGTGTAACAAGCCCCAGTACGTTTTGGCTTTTGGCGCAAGGTTGATACCAACGTTTTTGTAGATAACTTTAGCATCAAGGCGTCTACTTAATCTTTGAAATGCAATCCACAATGCTCCCGTAGTATATAAGCATGTTAAAAGGATGATTACTCCAAATTTTCTCCTCTATTTTCCAGTGCGGAGAGCCCGGTCTTCAAGTAAGAAGTAAACAGTGACCGGATATGCTGACTTTCCCTGTTGTTTTACCGAGTTTTTGCAGAAAACGCAAATGTTCTCATATATGAATTTGTCATAACTACAACAAGCTTTTATGTTCTTCTTTAAAGGAGGAGGAGAAAAACTTTACAAATGTTACGGCCCTTTTGAATTTTGGACCTGGAAGTGCAAGACAAAATCTTCTACTTCGAATTACTTATCAAGGCGAGAAGGAAAAGCCACGCCCGACCATTAGTCAGGGTAATCACTAGCATAATTTTACAGATGCAGTATGCGATCAAACGTTTGTGACTATTTTCTTACCAAACCTCTTGTGTAGAATGGTATCTGCTTATATAAGATGATCTGCGATGTAGTTGTCACTTTAAGCAGGGATTGCTGGGATTACTAGTTATTTCAAGGAGAAAAAAATTCGCAGGAAAAGTCTCGTGTTACCGGGTCTGCCACATAATATCCTTCTTCTACAAATATTCCACAGATGCTCTAACGACTTAGGGATGATGAACTCGTGAACATCAAAGAGGAATTTTCAAATTCGGGCAAAGAACAGATGAATATAAAACTGAAAAATAACTAGCAGTCGTCGTTGCCGCATTTGGAAATATTGCGAATGCAATTTTCTTCCATACAGGCTCATCCACAGTAAAATTCGTAAAGTCATTTGCATTTAGCCAAATCGCCTACTCAGGCAAAGAGCAAAACAAAAATTAGTAACTTTCGTATGCCACTTATCTAAATCTGGATTAGACTCCATGCGTGAGACGCGAAACCAATTATTTTGAACTGCATATAAGAGATTTTCGACATGTTTAAAATGTCTATTTGTAAATTTATTTTAAAAAATCATTTTTAGAATGTTTTTTTCTAAGCCTACGTCTACTTTAAGGCTTTTTAAGGGATTTATCTGCTTCTGTCTGTTTTAAACTGATCCCGATCCGCTGCAAATGCAAAATATAGGGCCTAATTGCGTAACTATAGAACTTATAAGCACTTAACGCTTCCCGCTTCCATGACTGGGTTAATGCATGGTGACCAGTGGTTGCCGGTAGAAGGAATTAACACTTAGAGATTTAGGCAATCTATTAAGCATCTTGTTCTTTACTGCGAAACGCATTCCACTGGAGAAATGGAGGACAGACAAGAGGCAATTTTTATGAAAAAAGCGTACACAAACAACAAACTGTCTGACGACAGTAGAGTAAACCTCTTCATAACGTTGAGAAGGCATGCCTGAATTATGAGGCTTGGCTCTGCAAAATATATAGGCAGGGGCGAATCTGGCAAAGGTTAAATCCCAAAATGCAAGCTGACCTTATTTGAATTTTTCAGAGACAGACTTTACTCCACAACTGAGACTTTTTATTGTGTAAATAATCGGTCATTGTCCAAAATTTCAGGAATGAGGGTATATTTTGGATGTATTTAAGTGAATCTATCGGTCGTAGGTTCTGCAGTTGGCTGATCTTAAGTATTTGCTCCTAACTCGACGTAACCGGTTTCCCGTTAGCCTGAGAGTAAACGAAATGGCGGTTTGTTCACACTCCCATATTAAATGCTTCCAGGAAATCCAGGTAGCTGACTCCGTAATATCCAAATGCTACACACAGGATCCTCCTGCATTTAACTATGGAGTCGTAATACCTGCGTTACTTATATAAGCAAACCACGCATTAGCTAAAAATTATTAAAAGTCGGGGATCTGTTTACACCTTAAAGCACCACTGGGTAACCGATGGACGAATTATGTAAACTTTCTGAGATATTTGACCATCTGAGTTTCTGAGACTTCCTCGTCGTTCAGTGAACATGGCGCAAACTAACATGAAGGTAGGTGTTACTTTATTGATATTTTCAGGTCTCTTTAAGTCCACGCTGGCCACGAAGAATTATATTTTGGGAATTATACCGAGGATAGGCAGTCCTAAACTGCATTAAATAACCATTGAACTCTCATTTCTATCGCCATAGCATTTAAAATTGTCTTGGTCACAATGCCACCAAGTTCCTAAGGTTTCAATAGAGCAGTCTTAACAGTTTATTTATACAGAAATCTTCACTCAACGTATGATTGCATGGACCTGAATATGTATCAAATCGGACTTACGATAATGTAAATATTTATGTTTATCAACTGTATATGCTACTTAATACAAATTACGTCCATTTAAATGGTGCTTTTCGTTTTTATTCAGCTATACTCGCCGGGTTCATTGGTACCACCATTACGAACATGTGCTCCCTTTTTGGTGCTGTGATAATACCTATCCAGAAAAGAAGTTGCTATCCAATGGTGCTCACAACGATGGTTGGGCTTGCAGTAGCAGCTCTCTGTTCTACAGCTCTACTCGTTTTGCTCCCTGAGGTAGGCCCTTCGGAACCGACTCGGCTATTGCCGATCTACTTTCAATTCAGTTGTTTTTAAAGTAACCTGTTCCAGGTACAGATTTGAAGATGACAAAAACAGCTGAATTTATTGAATCGAAAAATTTTTAGAGTGCTTATAAGCAGCTCCCTTTCATTGGTTAATGTGAATAACGAATGAGAAAATACACAATTGAATTTGTACAGAAAGGTCAAGAAGGTCATAGGGCATAGCCACGAAGGCTAATTAGTAAACTAAGCGAGTTAAAAACAATGTGGAAAGAAAAGAACAGAGGAAAAACGCATTAAGGCGAAAAGCTGTGCAGGGGACTGTGTAAATCAGGGAGCCAGATGTTACCAAGGCAAAGTTAGGTTAACCCCATGCTCCAACTGTTTGCATAGGTCAGCTTTGACTGCTGTTTTTTTTCCATCTTCAAATTAATTGTTTTTACTTGGTTTACTCAAAATAGATGTGTAATGGGCGTTGGGCAGTTGTTACTTGAACGGCTTTGGATTGAATATGTATTGTACGGAGACCTGATAACTTAGTAATTTAGAATTAGTTTCAGATGAAGCAGCGCCATAAACACTTGAAAATGAGTTTAGCAATCTCTTGGTATATGCTAGAATCTCCAACTACATATTATTTTTGTATAAAATTCCTATTTTTCTTACGATCTGAACATATGGGAACACTGAAAAAACAGCTTAACTAAAAGCGGGCCAGCATTTCTGCTTCTTGTTTGCTGTTCTGCTTTTCCCCCAAAGTTATAGTGTATATTAGATTTTTAGCGGTTGTTATACATAAGCTAATCTTTAAAATATCTGCAAAGGCTAGCAAGCTGTTTTAAAAACCAACACATGCGCAGAAGTTAATTTTTTTTTCTAATTCAAAATTTTCACTCCGAAAACAACAACTTCTTTCAGAAAAAAGCGCACGGGGAGTGCATATACTTCTTTTATACAGTACGAACTAAAATTCGTATAACATACCATCATATGCGAAAGACTGATATTCTTTCGCTTATCGGCATTGAGTAAGATTGTACTACTGATTACCGTGTAGTCTATTTTGAAGTCATTTTAGTTGCGGTTGGATGCCGACTTTTTAACGACCTTCTTTCTGACCGCTAACAAAACGTATGTACTGCAAAAAGTGGCTACTTGGGTCCTTTGCATATTTATTATTGATTTTGACGGCCTCTATATATCCAAATAGATTTTCTGGAAGACATAAAACAAAAAAAAAGGTTTTTTGTACTCATTTGGTAGGAAATATTGCCTTCTTTGGTTTTTATACTTAAAAATGGGTATTTTTCGGTTTGCAAAAATCTAGTTATGAGCTTTTATACGATTTTGAGGTGTTCATTCATTATAGATCACATCTAATCATTCGTTAATGCAGCCTATAATGTATACAGCATGATGCACATCTACTGCGATATTTTAGGAGAACTGTGTGACTTCTTCCTCAAACCGTAGGCGAAATCGTATGTTTCCTTAAGCAGGATGTACACAGCAAGCAGTTTGTAAACCTGGAATTCAAGTGTAGCAGTCAGTAGTTTTCAGAATTAATCAACAACTTAGAAATATTTTTAAAACCCAAAGATACCCTTTAAGTATAAAATTTAAAGAAGGCATAATTTCCTAGCAATCGAATACAAGCCATAATTTTTCGTTTAGGTGTTCCTTAAAATATTTTTTAAATTTATATAGGCAGTCACAATCAATGATAAAATGCATACTACTTATGTAGGCACTTTTTGCAGTACATGCGTTTTGTTAGCGGTCAGAAAAGAGGTCGTTAAAAAGCCGGTATCTCACCGTGACCAAAATAACTTCAGAATAGACTACACGGTAAGCCTTAGTACAACCTTATTTAATGCCGATTAGCGAAAGAGTATCAGTCTTTCGCATATTTTGCTATATAACACTAATTCTAGACCGTACTGAATGAATTCTTATATCCATTGAAAAGCACAGTGAGACATATTCCGAGAAGGAATAGTATCTTAAGATAAGTGTAATTTCTGTCAAAACGATTTGTTAAATCAACTGGATAATCATATATAATTTATAAAAAGTGCGGGTTTAGCAGATTTGAATGATGCAGTTGAAATTCAGTTAATAAAGAGTTCGCGGCGTCGGTGGGAGTTGAATCAACAGAGCAGGGGAGGCTTTTGCGCAGCCAACGCTCTACCACTGAGATGCTAAGGCACGCCGAAGCTTCGAATTCAATAATACTTGGGTTGATTAACCCTCCCAGCCTACTACACGTATGGAATTCATCATCAGGGATACAGTTAGCTGACCGATCACACATGAATTCCTTAGCAACAAGCTTGCCTGGGCAATCTGCTGACTGTATCCGTAATTATGAATTCCATACATGCAGTAGGCTGGGCGAGTAACTTGACCAAAGTATGATTAACTTCAAGGCTTTCGGCGTGCGTTTGAGTAGCACTTCAAAGGCCAGCATACCCTTTCAATCATTTCTGTCGTTGAGGGTAAAAAAGATCAGTCAGTTAAGCCAGACCTGCGTAAATGTGTGTAACATGACCAACGTAAATACACTTCTTTAGGCTCTCGATTTGCATTCCCACTCGCACTCGCACGAAGAAGAATCGCCACTATTGGATCCCTTCAAGCAGAAGCTTATGATAGTTCTTGCTGGTGCTGCCTTTTTCTACATCCTAGAATATGTCATAATGCGCTGCCCCAAACTCTGCCGGGTAAGTCTCATTTAATGGACATATATATATATATATTGAAAAATGTGCATCCCAAAATATAATTTGAAGTTGATTTTACCATACACTCTCGACGTCAACTGTTTTTCGGTACTTTCACTTTACTCTGTGTGTGAAGACGAGCTGGGGATTCAGTCTCGAAAATTCACTAAATAACCTCTTCTACCCAAAGAACGCCTTCGATATCAACGTATGCATATAAAACTATAAGTAGGCAGGTATCAGCCAATTAGCGCACACACCAGATGAGTATTCATTTATCCAGCATCTTTAAAATGTCAATTGTTTTTTTTTCCACATTTCCTCACATCTGACGTCGACCTGAGAACCCAGCGTTGAATACTTTTTCAATAATGTTACTTTGCATTCAGAAGGACATATTTGTTTTCAAATATCTACATTTATTACATAATTGTATAAATAGGTAACCTTGAAGTTTGGATTACCTTATAAATGAAAGAGCAGAGGTTTATTACTTTGTAACTTTGAAGTCATTGTTTCGTGCGAAAATTTTCAAAACTTGAGAAAAACTTTTTTAATATCGACTATTGGTATCTTTAACAAGGAAGAGATTTTCAAATGCTACTTGTTTTCAGTAGTCCCGAGGAATTTTCTTAATAATGTTAACTGAACACACAATCCTTATAAACTTGCTGTTTTACGCAGAATTACTGCTAGAAAATATTTACGAAAGGCCTCAGCAAATAATTAAAGACGCAATTATTTGTTTGTTGAACAAAATGGTTAACCAAAGCCTCAAAGTTGGTCCAGTTGTTATCGTTGCTTTAAATTAACATTTCTGAAGTGAATTTACTTCTCTTCTACCGGTGTTCCCAGAAAAAAGGTAGAGATAGCACCACTTTTGGGAATTATTTAAGTATGCGACTACTTTGGACTTAGGTCTTGCCGTACCAAACCAGGGAACACCGAAAAACTGATAGACAGCAGTTTGGGTTTTTATAGCAAATCCTTGTAAAAACGGAGAAGTCTTAGTTCAGAGAACACAGTTTGGGCAGTACAAAGATCGCTGAAAAACAATGACAGGGGACAGGACACAAAAGCAATATCCAAATTGGTTACAGGGTAAAAAGACACGGTCAGCTTAAACACATGTTTGCACAAGTCGAAGTTTCCTTCTTTGTTAGCAAGGCAACTTTCAACTAAGACAGGGTCATAGTTTCACATATAGGAACCAGAATAAGAAAGACTCATTTCGGATGAAGAAGACGTCGAATTTAAGGGTGACGTTTTGAGATAGGAGACGGCGAAATCTGTCCCTTTCGAGGGTCAATTAGAAAAGTGATAAACGAAACTGTCTACCAAGTACTTTTTCGTCCACTCAAAATACTCCTATCCATGAATACACGGGGCTACATATATGCGGGCTTAGATGGTGTATAAAGGTGTGGTAACCTACATCTAATGTAGCTTATACTGCTGAATATGAATTTGCCCTCATTATTAATCCTTTGACTATTGCATTCTAAGCGCTGGTAAACACTGGTTGAAATTGTGTTGCCCTTAAAGGAAAAAGACATCGACAAGAGCTTTCTAAGAAATGACTGTTCCTACATCTTCTCACACAGACAGAAATGCCACGTCTCCGGAGGTAATGAGTCTGAATGGCACCCTTTTGACCAGGAGCGGATGTTGCTAAGCAAACCTAAAGAAATGATCACTATTTAGTCCTGTGTGTTCAACATAGGGTTTTGGAAAAGCTAATAAGATAATAGGCACGTCATATGTAGTTGAAGATTTAGATTGTGAAAAATAGCGATATTTACGAGATTGTGATAATTACACACATTAAAGCCTACACGGTAAATTCCAAATAATAATGAACAATCTTAAGTAAATCATAAAAGCTAAGGAAACATAGAAATTACTACTACGATGTATAGAAATACCAATGTTTTTTTAAAAAAAGCTCCCAATTACGAAAACGTGAAAAATTCATGTAATTGTGACTAACAAATTCAAATAAAATTGTTTCTTGAAATCGCAAGGATAGCGTTCTGTGTATGTTAAAAAATTTTCCCCTCATAACTTTTCTTAAAAGTACTTCTGACATGTATTTTACAATTACTTTTAAAGCATTCTTGAAAGTTATATGAGTTGTTCACAATTTTCAGTGTTTTTAAACATTTGTCCATACATTTAGATTATTTTTTTGCGTTAATAGAAACAATCGAAATATCATATTTATTAAAATTATTTCCTGAATAAGTAAGCTTTGGACGTATTTTCTTATGACAATGGTGGTTAAAGTCATATATCTTGGCTCAGGCATGCATGAGTACTCGTAACGAAAAAAATAGAAGTCCATAAGAAAAGTCAGATACTAATATGCCTAAGATCAGTTAAACAGTTTCAATAATAAGTTACCTCATTAAAACACGCTTTACCTAAAATGTAAGTAGAAATTTTGCTGCTAACCTCAAGGAGCTCTTTTTACTCAATGCCTAAATCAAGAATATTGTTTGTCATCTTAAATAGTATATAATTTTTTTGTATATTCGGCAACCTCCGAATTCGATCTTGATCTTGATTGCTTTCCCTCGATAAACAAGACCGAACATAATTTTGTCGTAAGAAAAAGGCTGTTTGGCCTTAACATTAATCCAAAAATTAAAACAAGGAAATATGTATTCTAAATGACCCACGCATATGCAGGTCATGGCCATGCATTAATTAGACTGCCTCTTCTCTCTTAGCTTCATAAGTGCCTTTCAAGTTGCCGTGCATTTTACTGGTCCGCCTTCGTCAACCCTTTTTGAACATGAAAGTAGGAATGGGGAGACTGGCTTAAGTCAACTAGAACCAAAATTACAAACATTTCGGCTCAAAATTCGTGCAACATGCCAACATCTGCGAAAGATTGATACTCACTTGCTAATTGGCATTGAAAAAAGTTGTAATACTGAGTATCGTGCAGCCTATTCTCGAGCCATCTCAGTCACCATATGATGCCGGCTCTTTAATGAGCTTCTTTCTGACCGCTAACAAAATTTATGCACTGCACAAAATTGCTACATAAGTGGAATGCATTCTATCACTGATTTTACTGCCTTCATAAATTTAAATCCATTTTATAAAAAGCACACAAAAATATTATTTCTTGTACTCGTCTGGTAGCAATTTACGCCTTCGTTAAATTTCCTACTTAAAAAGAGCTATCCTTAGATTTTAGAAACAATTTCTTATAATAAGATTCCATACAATTGTGAGGTGTTCATCCATGGTACATCCTTTCCGTTAATTTATAAATGCCGCTGTAGTGTATACGGCATGATCCGCATGTACTGCAATATTTAATGAGAACTATGTGACTTCTTCCTCTAACCGTGTGCAAAAACGTACCTTTCCCTAAACAGGGTGTATAAAGCGTGCAGTTTCTAAACCTTGAATTCCGGTGTAGCAATCAGGAGGTTTCAAATTTATTCGGCGATGTAAAAATGTTTTATAAACCGAAAGACAACCTTTCCTTAAGTTTAGCATTTGAAGAAGGCGTAGTTTCCTACCAAACGAATAGAAGAAAAAATACTTTGGCATAGGTTTTCCATAAAATATATTTGAATTTATAAAGGCAGGCAAAATCAGTGAAAAAATGCATATTAATATCTTAGGCATTTTTGCAGTGCGCAATTTTTGTTAGCGGTCAGAAAGAGGCTCGTTGAAAGGGGCCATCATATCGTGACTGAAATGACTCGAGAAGAGGCTACGTGATAATCAGTATTAGAACCTTATTCAATGCCGATTAGCGCGTGAGTATGAATTTTTCGCGAATGTCAGCTTGTTGCACAAATCTTGATTCGTCCTCTAAGTAAGTATGACGTTTGGTTTATTTGTAAATTTTACACCCGAAAGCTACAGTGAAAGCAGTTTATTACTTCCGTATTTGTTGAATCTTGTGACCCGCGTTTCGATTCAGAATCTGAATGTTGTATAAAAATGGTAAGTGAAGTCTTCTTGAGGGTGGTGATGTACATCGATATCTCGGACACTTCCAGACACGTTTTCCTCAGATACGAAATCATACATAGTCCGAAATGTATGGCGGCCCCTGTCGATGTTTTTTGGGATCATGGGAATGTAACTCAAAACACGGATGCTTGGATCTGCAGGTTAACGGAATTTTCTTAAATCATAATTAACACCTGACTTGGCGAAACCCGACAACCATTACGAATTCACCAAAACCTAAACTCACACAACGCGCAAAACGATAAGCGTCGCGATTTGCTTGAGATCTTAATTCCAACTGCTTTTAGAAGACTTAAGTAGTAGAAGTGAGGGCGAGTGATCAATCTGTAACGTGAGCGAAAATGCTGACAGCGCCTGTGAAGTCATAATTATGGTAAATACTTCAACCCCGTTGGGCAAACCTAGCGCTTTCTGACAGAGGCGTTGTATGAGATGCATTAGGAATGTGGCTATATTATGCTTTCCATGTACTTTTTGTCCTTTACTATGAATTAGAATAGAAAGGGAAACCAAATTGAGGAAGTATGTTGAAAACCTTTAAAGTCACAAAAACAAACATTATTTGTCATGCCTAAGCAAAGTTTACTACGTATTTAATATAGCCTATGGGGTTATCTTTTGGGTTAGACGTAGGCTTAGGTTTAAAGGTGGCGGAAATCAGAATAGATTAGTGCCAGGAAAAAGGTTACGGGTTAGAGTAAAAGTTTAGTATCAAGACTAACGTTAGAATCCAGGTTTAGCGTTAGGAGATAGCTTCTCAGGGTTGCTGACTGTAAATAGGGCTTCATTCTATGTCATTAACAGAGTTATATTTACTGAGACATATGTCTTACAGTCCTACTAATGGGTATTGACATCACGGCTGGGAGCAGATCGCATGGGATGTCTAACACAATAGCTCCGCATTTATGTCCCCCGCCCGCTTTAGATTGCTCACTTGCATTTTGGTCTGTTTTGGTGTATTTAGGTGAGCTTTTGCCGTTAATGCAAATATTTCATTCTTCCCCTGAAAACAACTCCCTGTAATTTACTTTAACCACCCGCCCTATAAAAGGCATTGTACCATCATTTCCTGATTATCGTGTTCGTTTCCTCTAATTTTCGAAAGAGCACTAAGATCTTGTCATTGTCTGATAATCTATTTAAAATATAAATAATATATTCTTATCTTACCTGCACTTTAGGCAATCAGATATAGGAATAAGCATCCCCCACTGCTGGTAACGCAAGTGGCTTTGTAAGGTATTCCAGGAAGCGAAAACTGCCCTATGACCCATCCAGCATACTCTAACTTCATTTTTAGCATAGACTCAGCTTAAACACTAAATTGAAGTGCGAATCGGACATTACACTTTAACACAACTCATTGTGACTGTAATCTTAATCCTAGTGATGTTCTTTATTTCAGCCTTAGAGTAAATCCTAAGCTTGGTAATTGCGATTATTTCCCTAGAAAGTAATGCAATGCTTCGCAGTATATGAGTGTTCCTATTTGAATGCCCTGCTCTTTTTGATAAATATTGGCTTACATTCGGTTTACTGATAAATTGCAGACCCTCGAAACATTCATTTTCCGTTATTTTCAAAGACAACACAAATCTTTAGTGTTCACATGAACAGGGGACTGAGCATTTGCGTGCCAACATTCGCTTCGGGCTAAGATGGGCTTACGTGTTCACGTAAATCATAGCAGTGCTCTTGTGCAAA
>UYRU01047275.1:305-13779 GCA_900617775.1 Dibothriocephalus latus | reverse complement strand
CACGATTTACCAGGTTGTTATAGCAACAAGAAGTTGTCGGCCCGGATCTCATCTGGGTACTTGTCATAAAGTCTTCTCCAAGAAGCCGTCATTGTAGTCTTGTTTTTTTTCGTTCCGAGAGGGTCGCGTAATAGTTTGAAACAGTGTCAGAGTGTTTGCAGTGAGAAATATTCGCTGAAATTCCAAGGGGATGGAGCCTTCAGAATCGATCTCATTCTCTGTCCACTCTCCCAGGCGCTAGTCTGCTGTCCGAACCGGTCAGTCAGCGGATGAGGGGGATCAGGCGTAAGTGGTTGACACAGCGGGTCGCATGCGCCTATGTGTACAACCACACTCCCGTGTGCTGCATTTGCTATGGGCTTCGCAAAATATGCCGAGCTCGGTAAACGGATATTTTATCCTAATTTGAGTACACGTTGGCTACGTTGCATCTACCGTGTGGATCGTTGTCAGAGCAAGCGTAATAAAGAACTGCTAATGAGCATACAAAACACAGGCCGGCATTCATTCATCCATTTCCTTAGTCCAGTCGACCTCTGGATATAGCTCCAACTGGAATTGTCAGGAGTGTCTGGGCCGCAGGGCCATTCAATCCAAACTAAGCCCTAATTCAGTAGGCTACGGCAGCGTAAAATCTAGGTCAGGGCAGACAGGCTTGCCAAAATCATACAGAGAAGAATTTGTGCGTTAGGCACTACGCGTGTATAGCCGAAGGGCCTGGAAGATGTTTGGTCAGCAGTTATATCTGAACGCAGGTTTCCACGACTTTTTATTTTTAATAAGAAAAGTCTAAACGTATAGATTCTTTCTTAGTCAGGAGGTTTTCAGTTGGAGCCAGTCTCAATTCAAACGTACGAGCTCGTTAAATTTTTATTTTTCGCTGATAACTAACTGGTTCGGAAAAGTACGTTTGCTGATTTCTTAATTAACTATCAAAACAGCGGACATTTCCTAGTCAGGTGACGTTCGTGAGCTGCCAATTTCCGGTACGATGAAAACAGTGACAGTAAACGGAAATTAGCATAGTCAAATTAACATTAAAAGGTTAAAACAATAAATATTTTCCAGAGAAATGCTAGTGACTTCATGCCAAAAAATATTTTTCTTGTTGGACTAAATATTTCTTTGATTAATGCTTACCGATTTTAAGGGAAGCTGTGGCTTTCGTTTCGCCAGCATAGATAGCTGCGATTTCATTAAAAAGTTCGATTGGAGACACAAACTCTGGAGCTACGAGAAGATAGCGAAGGTGTCTGCGATCTGTTATGTATTCTTCTCTTAGGCTTATACTCTTCTCTATTGATGCCTCCACATCAGCTCGAACATCTGTTAGGGATTTGGGAGAAATAACAATCCACTGATTTTCATTGTGACTGAGTCTTTGGACGTTCGAAGAAACTTCCGCCTTGTAAGAAAACAGGCGCATACAGCACATTAGTTCACAATGAAGGAAAGTAGAAATAAGAAACTTTTTACGAAGGGGGCGAGATCAAAAACTAGCCAGTAAGCCATATAGCCCAATACAACTGAGAGTGTTAAATCAGTCAAGCATCAACTTATGATACCGTTGGACTATCAAGTGTCAGTGCGCTTAAGCGATTTCATATACGTACGTTTTTATTGTCTGCCCCCATTAAAAATGCGCATGTCGCAGTACACTCAGTAGTCGAATTCAAAAGAAATTCTGCAAATAAAGGCCATATACCATTGTCCAAACATTTGAAGAAAGTAGCCTGAGTCATGGAACACTTGCCAGAGAGACATACCCATGCCTCAGCGCTTTCATTTTAAATAATATAATCGTTACAAGTCGTTGTGCTAGTCTCCTACCTCAAAGGGTTTCCCGGGACAGATACCGGTAACATATCAGACAAATATTATGACATACATTTTTTTAAAAAAAACTCCTTAAGGCTATTTGATAAAGCTACTGGACTGCCGTCTGTACGCATAATTCATACCTAAAAGCTAATATGAAGATAAAATCCCGGGAACTGTGATGACAGGCCTGATTTCAGGCTGTCATTGAGGGTATTGTGTGAGAGCACTAGACTAACTATCTAGAAGAAACTTGCCAGCACGAGTGGAGGCATGACTTACACTACTTAAAACAAGCAAAACGGTGCTGCCTTTGCAAACCCGAATACTAAGATGGATAAGCAAAATTTTTTCATCCTCTTACGTCCACTTGGTGGGTCTTTCGCACTTGTGCCATTTTTAAAGGAATAAATACTACTACATTTACCGCTAAAATAAAGTTAGTGAGGATTACTTCTCCCTAAACAAGACACGGAAATATAAATGCTCCACTTATGTAATAAAGATGGCCCTGCTCTAACATCAAACCTAACGCAAATCCAAACAATAGCCTTCATAGGCAGATACTATTGCCGGCAAAGACAAGGGAGACTGGAATGGCTTACTGGCTTCTGGCTTACTAGCTGTCGTCAGCCAGTCATACCCGGATCCAAGTGATGTCCCATTCGAGCCTCGAACTCGTGACCTTTTTTCGATCAGGGTCAAATAATAGTAGTACAGGAAAAGGTAAGATCTCCTGACCTAAACCGGCGAGTCAACGAGCACGTGGCTCCATGGTAAGGGCGTTTGAATCTGATCGAAAAAAAGGTCGCGAGTTCGAGGCTCGAATGGGACATCACTTGGATCCGGGTATGACCAGCTGATGATGGCTAATAGGCCAGAAATTAACATTTCAGTCTCCCTTGTCTTTACCGGTAATATCATCTGCCTAGTATTACCAGTTGTTACGGCCCCTAGCAAGACCCAAGACAGAGTGGGGCGGAGGAGTTCCGTTAGCGGTCAGGTGAACGTTCATCAACGAATAGCCTTGATCTTAATCCTAGTCCTACCCTAATCTCTAACCCTACAGTTAATATTAGCTCTAGTCCTAGCCCTAAAATAAACGCTAACTTACCGTAACGCTAACCTTAACTATAAACATTACTCTTGACTTATCACTAACACTCCCCATAAACCTTAACCTATTGTCGCTGAAATTTGGTCCAAAGACGCCTGCAGTGCGTGGGATTCCTGTCCTCATGCCCTGTTTAGGGGGCCATGTAAGTCATTCTTACCAAACAGTCGATGTCTGATACACGAGCAAAGCTACATCGGGACACTGGACGCGTTCCGCATAGCTGACAGTTGTAGTATGCGAACGCAGGTGTAAGTTGCCTACTTTCCTTTCCAACGAGTACCAAAATAGAAGCATTGATGGAGAGCAGAAGGTAGTTACTAAAATATTCTATGGGTACATGTTGAAGCAAATCAGAGTATTGTGCCTTCCGTCAGTCGGAAATAAAGTTTCAATGCCTGTTCATGTGCAGACCAGCAGTCATCTATTACCTAATCAAGCCTCAGTTAATCAACCTTTTAACCGTCCCCAGGCTGGATGGGAAAGTATCGTGGTCCTACTCACAGATAAACCGATGGCGCGAATGTTAATCTGTGGACATGCTGTGAAGAATAAGGATGCGCACATTCAGATTGTCCGTGTGAGTTCGAAAACAGTCACTGTTTTGCTTGTGCCCAAAATGTCTGTATGGGGACTTGCAGAAACCAAAGTAGGCTGAGATAAGTTAGGACCAATATCTGAATAACAAATAATGTAACTGTCAACTGAACCTTCCTCGGTCTGAGCCAGAACAAGGAACGGTCGGTCGAGGGTCAGCAAGAAAGTTTCGTGCAAGACCTGTACTACTGTATACGTAGGAAGTAGTGAGTACATGCATTAACCGTCTGGGAGATCAAATTATCTTGTAAAATCGCTTGCAATGCTACATCAGCTGAAGCACGGTGTTCTCGGTGCGAATGTTTACAGAGAGACCTCGAATCGCACAGCGCCCCTAGGTACCGAAAAGTTTTGAGACGTAAACTTTTGTTCTCAGGAACACTAGACCCATTAGCAAAGTTGTTTACATAAAGCGTTCCCCCTCGAAGGCACTGCCTGTAAATTTACGAATTTGTGCCGTTATCGGATACCTGCATCCAGTTTATATTTCCCGTAGATTAAGTAGGGTCTCTGATTTAAATAAAAGTTGCAGGAAGCCTCGCTCAGTTTGACGATAACATGTTTATGCAGGATAAAAGCAGTGGTGACACACAAACAGCCCCACGTGAATCAGTTGACTTCAATAGGCAGAACGCCCAAAGTAAGATTTGATCCAGATACGTATACACAAAAGCCTGAAACATCTGTTTCCTTTCAGTTACTAGCATTTTACGTCGAATTTAAAGTAACTTTTGTTGCCCTTAAATTCAGATGTTAGTTGCAAAATCATACCTATGGAACAATTTCAGGTTTTTTTAGTTGGAAGCAGAAAAACGGTAGCTTATCTACAGAAGACCTTGACAACATAGCTAAATTGTGCAAATGGCGGCTGATAAAGCTATACAAGAATTAAGACAATGACTGCTTTCATTTAACGTCGGGATATAAATAGCAGATTTTTAAATAATATCCCTTCGTCGGAAAGCTCTACTTCCTTTTATTTAACGTGGGATAGCCCAAAGGGTGGCTCGAATGGGACATTTTATAACGTCGTTTCCAGCTTAAAAGTTAATATGCTGTTTTGTTTCTTACAGGATGATCGTTAATTAATTTTTTCTTTGATAAGCGTTGGCCTACTTTTTAAATTTCCATGAAACATTCTCGCCAATTTTCGAGCACTGACGCCCGATTTATGGTTTATAAAACATTATATTTTGTTTTCTAGAAATATAAAGTATTCACTTGTTCTTCCAATGTGGTTTCCCTTCCTTATTTTTCAAAAAGCAAGGAAGAAGAATGCATGTGAACAGGAGTATTTGAGAACTGCTCATTTTCTTAGTGTTGACCGGAGGGTTGCTCCCAACCTTTATTATTCTATTTCTATAATATGATTGATGAACGCCAACGAGCCAATGGCTCACTCCGCAAAACAAAGGTCTAAGATCATATAGATGCGTCCGAATTTTCATTTTTCTGTACACTAGGCTGCTTAATTCATAGATTCAGTTGCCTGCCGTAGATATGCGTGTTCAATAAAATTCCCTTAAACTAAGTTTGTATTTGCACACTTAATCCTTTGCTAAATGAGACATTTAATAATCAATCATTGTGTAGGTTAAATAGAATCCAACGGAAAACGTATCAATACCATGTGACTACCATGAAGCCCGCAAATTATGGTCATGGACAATGCATTAGCCTCTGGAGTGTCTCCTAGGCCGAAGCGTTGAAGTCGCGATATGGCTAAAATATGAATGAAGTTTTAGGTTGTAAGAAAAGGAAACCGTACAGTTACCGATGACCTCTTTCGACGTCATCTCTACCAAGGCTGGCGCTTCTGACGTTACTTTCTTTGAGAGGCCGAGCTTTTCGATAAGCCGATTTACATCTTCCTCCTCGCTTGTAGGCAGAGACATTGGGTATATACCACAACGTCTCAGCAGCTCACCAGGACAGATACTCAAATCCTCGCATATAGAAAAACAAGCACTGGCCTCCAAATGCTTTTGGCTGCTGGCAAGGACCTCTTTGAGTACATTGAGCGATGCGTTACGATTTTTTAGCGTCATAATAGCCCCGTCTAGGAAGGGAAACGCGGCTGAGGATTCTTTGTCGGTCCGATTTGACAGAAGACTCTCCAATTGGTAGTGCATATTGCCTATACGAGCGACTTCTGTCCTCTCGAAAACGCCCACCTTTGAGTGGTTCTTCAGGGCAAGTAGGCACTATAAGAGGTAAAACAAATTACTGTAATTTAAAAACGATAATGTAAGAGATTGACCAACAGATATATGCTTTCTTCTTGAGAGTTTAAGAGCAGTCAGTTTGCCTAGGGTGAATGGAAAGCCAATAGTCTATTACCTCTCTACGAACACACACTCCCATGATGGGAAAAGGTTAGAACACCTTACATGATTGCGAGACGGACTACAGGGGCTCTGTTTCTGTCTCAAAAGCGACCGAGCTGTGTTTGCTTATTAATCTTCCAGCAGAATCTTGATTCCTACATGTGGTTCAGACGTAGATAATTATGTAATTTATTGCTGCGATGCGCAAAAGGACAGCTTTCCATGGTCAGGGAAGTGTCTAGCATGCAATAGAAAGAGGTTAACAATTTCTGAAATGGTAGTATTGCCGGCAAATACAAGGGAGACTGGAATGACCATTTCTGGGATAAAAGCCATAATCAGCCAGTCATTCCCAGACCTAAGTGGTGTCCAACCCGAGCCTTGAACTCGCGACCTTTTTGATCAGAATCTAACGATCTAATCATTGAGCCACGAGCTCGTTGTCTCGCCGGTTGAGGTCAGGAGATATTGACACTCATTGATGACCGTTCACCTGACCGCTAACGGAACTCATCTGTCCTGCCCTGCCTTGGGTCGCGACTGTTAGACCTGGTATTGGGAGGAAAAAAACGAAACTTCTGGCGATATCTCCGCATAAAGGAAAATATATCCCTCCTGTCAGTCTTCTTTTAAATACATAACTTTAAAGCGTATAGAGAGTTACGATTTATTAACCATTATTTAAATGCCCCGGAGCATTTTATATTAGACAATTAATTGGTGTAATTTCCACGACAAAACGTTCCGCAAAAAAAACGGCTTTTACTTTCTCGTATAAGGACTTTACTTCGTGAGAAGCCGAGCCTCTGTAGACGATAAAGAACACGGATCTACTTTTCCCCATTTTTTCTCTCGACTCCGTTATTTGGCTTGTTTGGCAGATTCCAAAGCTCTGATACAGTTTAATGGATTCTTCCGGAGAAAATTCAAAGAAAGACTGTAGGCTGCGGCACCCAGAGGCTGAAGATTCACGGGAATTCGGCGGTTCGTCAATGTAGCATTGCCATAAGCTCCAAAAGTCCGTGGAATCCTACAAAAATGGAAAGCATGCGTGGTAATCGAACTTTCAAAGAGATCGGAAAGGATATGTTTCCTTTTTTAATTGCAGTGGACGCCAGGAGCAGGACCTGAAGGAATCCTGGGCAATTGTTTGTACCTGATAGTCCAGCTGCTATGATGCCACAGTTGGCGGAAAGGGGACCAGACTCGCCTATCTTAAATACCAAGTTATTTACCGTGTCCCTCTGTCGGGGGAAAGCACTTTTAACTTAAAGTATCTAAAAACAAGTTTCAAAGAATCCCAGTTTCCTTGAAGACGAATAAATATCAAAAGTTCCGACAACCTGCAAAGACATTAGACCGCCCAGTAGAGCTTAAGAATTTTGACTTATGGGCCTTATGAGACGGCAAATGCTCTGATAAATATGTGTACCACTCGACAGCTGGTAAGTGATAAGAGTTACCATAAAAATGACTACTTTCAAATTATTTAGTTTTACAAAAAACTGAACAGTTAAGAAAGAAAACCACTGGACTTCGCTTCCCGAATAGTAGGCAAGATTAAAGAACGTTCAGGCTAAATTAATGCGTGGCCTGTTACAATATTGCAATGCAAAGTCGATCTAACACATGAGTTTTTTTTCGAGGTCATTTTTACCTGAAATACAAAACATCACAGATTGTAGACACCATGTAGCATTATTAGACTGCATGGTATTGGAGATTTGTTTAAGATTTGTCCCGAATCACTGATGTTCAAACAGCATTAGAGATAATCCGATCAATATAACTAACCGCCAGTATTTCACTAATTAATCATGCATACTTCGGCGAATATTACCCGAAATTTAAAATACGTTTTTGATTGTAAAGTATTACATGGGTGCAGTATTAATATCAAATACTGTGCAGCATATAAATTAGGATATTTAATTCATGCACGAATTCGCCTTTTACTAGCTGCCTGTAAAAACCTCATCGTAAAAAATAACAACTACTAAAGTAGTAATTATTTTTTCGCTAATTCTTTCTGTCTTAATTAAGGCAAGCATACCTTATGTAAAGGATACACAAAATATTATTTGATGTACTCAACTGACAGTCAAGTTGTTGAGAGCGCACCGATTCCACGATTACTCATCTTACAGAAAGCCCTCCGAATGCACCTTCACGCTGTTGTCATGAGAGCGCGCCGTGGCTATCGATTATTCCTCATAGCTGATTGGTTCCCCCTGTCGCCGACGCCTGCTCGTGGAGTTGTCTGAATAATTACCCCGCAGCCTTTTCGTAAGAGCGATTGGCAGGGACTTGCTTGACTTGTACTGTGAGAATACACTTCTCCCTCCTGGTCGACTGACTCCTCTTGTTCTCTCGTAGGGGCGTTCGGGGCAACGGCGGGCCCGCTCAGAGTTCGTGCTAATTACAAGTACTAGGCGCGGGTCATAACAAAAGTGCACGACCAAAGTCTATCATTAACGGAAGGATATCTTCGATTTTAGGAAATGCCTCAAACTTGTGAATAATTTGCCTCAGCCAAGGCTCTAATCTCGCTTGTCGGTAATGTTCTCCTGTCTGTACTATGAGCAGCTGTGTGGCTGCTGGCGGACTGGAGAGTGTGCCCCCAGACAGAAACAGATGAGTAGTCCAGTAGCCGATCGATGAGCGCATATGCACCAATATGAAATTGAATATGAGATGAATCGATTGCTAGGAAAATACTTTTATTCGCCTGATGTTTCGAGATCCGTCGTGGATTCATCATCAGAGACGTAAGCAGAGGGCAGTAGCAGACTGCAGTATGCTGGAAGTTACCCTTTCCCACAGCATGTACAGGTTATCCCAAAAAATGTTAACACATTTTAAATCGTTGTAAACTTGGTGTTTTTTATAATATTATTGTTTCAAAACTGTAAAAATATTTACAAGTATCATTTTACTGTTTTTCTACTGCATTTAGACTATTGCAACAGTGGCTGACTTGAGAGAAGCCACTGAACATAATAACACTCAAAAAACCAAGAGAATTGTTTCATGGTATCTGCGATTTCATTGCTTCGCGTTGTAAGGAATGTCCTGATCAAAATAGACGTCAGTTTGAGCACATGCAATGAAAATAACAACAAAATGATACCTGTAAATATTTTTACATATTTTTTATAACAAAAACTAATTTTACAATCATGCATACATTTTTGGGACACCCTGTAGTTTGAAGAAGATATCATTTACTACAAATGCGTGAAAGAAAGGATATTCCTGCACACGCTTTCTATAATAATAAACTTGAGTTTATAAAATTAGATAAAATCAACGGTAAAAAACCATTCTTGTTAGCTACACTTTTGTACACAGTGTAGTTTTTACAGGCGAATGATAAGAAGCGCATTCAGCAGGCGGCATCTTGAAATGACTGAAATATCTTGGGATTATGCTGTTTGCCGCCTAGGGTGCGCAGACGATAACAATGGTAGGCCGTGTGATCTGCGCTAAAGTTGAGCAACTACCGCAAAGCCAGTCAACTTCCGTGTGTGAATATCACTGCATCAAGACAAAAACAAGTTCACAAAGACCGGAAGAGGCAGTCGTACCCAAATGGCAAGGCGGACGTGTATTGGAAATTCCGAATTACTTACTGTGGAAAAGTAGTCCACGTGTTTTACCGCGTAATCGTAAGAACCCAAGCGATCTCCGTAAAGGTGAATCTTTCCGCTGTCGAACTTACAAACGGCTAAAACAGTAGTACAGGTGTAAAGAATTCGTGTGTGGATAAATGTGAAACAGAAATAAATGAAATAGCATAACTTATTTTTGTCTTCAGGCGGCATAATAATTTACTCCTACCGACAAGGATATTGGAGAGTATGATAGGTAATTGCGGCTAATTTTGCTGATTGCTCAAATACAGGTGACAATACTTTTTAATTTTTAGACAGAGGTTGGCATATTTTTCGTGTGATCGGGATAGACCAGGCAACGTTACCTTCAAATAAATTGGAAGCACAAAAGATTAACACCAAATTGCTTCTGAACGCGTTCGAACTTATGTTTGCAAATATTCCTAGGCGGCGGATACTGAATAATCTTGCCCAGCTTTCGAAATACTCCGTCCGCTGTCAATGATATTAAAAAAACATACGTATTTTCGTATTGGCTTTTTCCTCGAACTGGTTGGTTTATAACTGCAAACTAACCTTGGTGTGGCCTAAAGTTTGGATCTTGGGGATATATATCAGGCATTTCGGAGATGTAGAAAATATACAACCAGGTGGATTAGTCGCTTCACTAACCGATAACCATACTATCACAGTTTTGGAAGCTCGAACGAATTGTGTTCTTTCTTGGACCGAACACGCCAGTTCCTAGGCTTCAGATACCTGCTTGGAAAGCATTCAAACCTAAAATACCGGCATAATTGCTCCATGTGACTTTAAAACATCTTACAGTCAGTTTGAGCAACATGAAACCGTGGCGATTGGTCCACCCTAAGCATGAAGTGGATCTTAAAGGCGCTAGGAGCTAGGCACAAAGAATGCAAGATCTTCATAAACTCGACCTAAACATCGGGAAACATGGACTGCTAAAGGCTTGTAGATGAATGCTACATGCCGTATGGTAATAGTATCGGGCATAGTTACCCATATCAGACACAGCTTGGAAAAACAAGTTCACTAATGGTATCAATGTGGGCCTGTCAACCATTGTCCGAAGCCCCTGACGACGTAAAGCGCATTGGTATAGTAATTACCAATTCCTTTTGATTGCAATACGGGGCATGTACAGTTTCTTTCTGCCTTGGAGCTCCGGTGGTAAAAGGCCTCGTTAGGCCAAGTCTAAAATTCGCACCCCAACCTACGACTACGCAATGCGGTATCAGGAGCTACACATAGAGGAGACTATGACCACACAACCGCCAAGGCAACCGAATTAAAAGCCGTCTTACGGATAAAGAGTGTTATAACGGTGATTTCTGGCTGTTTCACCGTCTAATTACGCCCCGTCTGGAATCTCCAAGGAAAAACACAATAAGAAGAGCTGTCAGTGCGCCATAGGACGAGTCATATGCAGTAACTTATCACAGTGTAGTTGGGTGATCCGTTAATGCAAGTTTTGACAGCAACCATGTCCTTTTGGCGCAGTTTTTTTATCTTCTATGGATCTATCCGGTACTTAAGAATACCGTAATGGTCTTGTAGCGTTCTTGGCACATTATAATTTCCCGTTTAAGAACAGGAATGACGGTCAACTAGCAAGGCGTCTTTAAGGGTTTACTGGATAAATAAATGATCTACAAGCCCACTAGCAACTCTGATGGGCTGAACCCGTTGTATACCACTAAAAGTAATGCTACAAACTCCCAAATTAAGGAATTGACATGAACAACGGCAACCAGAAGAACAGAAACAAAAGTTTTGTAGAGCATTACATTTAGAGCCCATGAACTAAGTTGAAGAGTACAACCTTGACGCTAATATGGGTACCTCCGCATGTTGACGTCCATCGGAAACCCCGCTCGTTATATCCGCAAATTACAGAACGTGCATAAGTGCAAAAATGTATTCCCAATAAATATTTCTTCAGTATTTAAGGCCAATCAGGAGGACTGGAAGTAGCCAAAGATCGCCTTCACAATAGTCACAAGTAATACTGCCAAAATCATGATTTTAGGAGGACCACACGAAAGTGCTGCTGATATCATTGCTAAAACCGTAATGTGTTTTATCACTACATTTACACCCTATTTAAAGTACATATTATTTTCGAGAAAGGTGTGTGCCAACTCTAAGGGTGCTTTAAGCAGTCATTCAAAGATCAGATAGTTTGACAACAGCCCCTGCCAACTCATGGTTCCGCTTAGTTGGTGCGATCAGATAGGGCGAGACACAGCCATCATCATGTCCAAGAAATATTCGGAAAGTCTTAAACTGGTTGAAGTGACCACTTTTACGCAAAAATATACTATCTTTACCTAAGTAAATGGTAATGCACCCAGAAAATCCGAGGTAACCTCATGAATTGGGTGATACTGATAGCTCTATACCGACTGGTTAGGGTACTTCTTTTTAGTGGGCAATAAGGCGCTATGTTATTTTTTTCCTTTGTGGTAAGTGCTGCTGTCTTCTCATCCAGCTAGCGTTTGTGAAACTTTGGTACGTCATTCTGTGTTTATTTCATGTGCATTATATTTTTATGCTGCATGCTATGTCATTAATCATCTAGGCAAAACTGATTTGTAGGGCCCACTAGATATCTATTCCCCCCGCCCAACTTTTTAAAGTATTTTACGGTTAAACATTTAATAACTGGCTAGTGAGCAAAAATTATTGTATAATTGTGGTGGAATTGGTCAACAAATATTAAATTAAATAAGATTGTTTTTGTTTTAATGTGCTAAATAGAATTAAATCCAATCAACATAAACTTCTATCGCGTAGAATACGAAAGCTAATCGAGGGAAATTTGTCCTTATGTTGGCGGAATTTAATAAAATGGAAATTCGTCCTCCCATTGGTGGAATTTAACGAAAAAATTTAAAGTTAGACTACCGAACATTTGAAAGTAGTTTTTTATTATAAGTCAATGAGATTTTTCGGCCTCTATGATCATTCTTGGTATAATTTATTTTGCCTTTATTAGCGAAGCAACAGGTCTTTTAGCTAGTTATCACTTCTGATTTCACAAGGGGTGTTGAATGTTTAGGTAAACCCTGTATATATTGTTTTTTTGTATTGCCGATGAGTAGTAATAGTGAAATGTAAATAAGAGTGCCTTCATCGGAGCATTATATGCAAGCGATTTTGCGCGAGAAGAAGGCAGGTTATGCTACGATGGGGGAACCTTCCGTTGCCTCAACGTCGTCGGTGGTCGATCAATCTCCAGAAGTGGAACTGCAAGAACCAAGCCGCGAAATTTCTATGAGTTGGAATTTTATAAGCGCTGTTTACTTAAGGATACTGAATCCCCAGAAATTGATCAGACAGCAGACACGATGAAAGATAAGTGCTTGCTGCTTAAGGTGCGGGAATTCTGCCTGAAGTCGGAATTGACACTGTTTGTAGCGAATTACGTGTTTCAGCTGCTGCAGGCCTACCATTCAGAGGTACCCAAGGGCGCTGTTGAAAACACCTAAAAGGTGCACTAGCAAGGCCCTGGAGAAGGGTAATTATGGCCATTTTGGCCTTGAATGCGGTCTACTTGATGAACTGCTGACTCGCCCAGCAACGTTTATTCTCGAAATTCGCCTTCAACTGCAAACTGGCGGAGTGAAGGTTTTTAAGAAGTCTGCTCAGGGCTTGTGGTCAATCCTTACGCGTATGAGCCATCCGGTTTTTGGACAACCTTCGTTGATGGAGTGTTCTGTGGTCTTGGCAAGCCAAATCTATTGAACGTCTTCCTGGAAGATTGTATCTTTTAATTTAAAAAAAAGTTCTTGCTGGTAGCCTGTGAGATCCAAATAGCGATAATATCGTGAAGATAGACCTAGCTAATATTATCCGTAGACGTGTTCGCAAATTTACGTCTGACTCTGACGACAATGATGACCTGCTGACTAGGCCGAGGCAGCCGTCTGGTTGTCCAATACCAATCCCATATAATGCAGTAAGCCATTGCCAATACAAGT